>BKCP01006195.1:376293-397300 GCA_008636005.1 Striga asiatica
GAATGTAAATTGAAAAAGTGAATTTTTTTAAAGAAAAGGGAATAAATGTCTTTTGAGGGGAGGGCGGTATATAGTAACACCCTTGTGATTATGATTGTGATGTTGGATAATGATATCCTTGTGAAAACCGGGTAATGAATCCCAGATAGTTCAGATACGACTTGAACTATTTTATGAAATGATTGAGTGTCGCCGTTAAATGTTTTAAATGGAAAAATGAATTTCAAGAATTTAAATATAATTTTTGGAAAAGTCCGTAATTTTATTTAAAAATCAACGGGGCGTTGCAGTGTGGTGGCAGAGCAGGTCTACTTTTCTGTAGACTGCTTTATGTGAATTATCTGCTTATGTGACCTTGTAAATGACCACTCGTCTTCGTCATGCCGCGCCAGATCAAGGTATGTATTCACAAGTAATAATGATATTGCTTATGATATGATTATGATGATTATTGTCGATATTGTGATTATTGTTTGTTCTATTATTGGGGCTTAGGAATTCACCCTCCTATAGATGGACTTGAACTCTAGAGGTATAGAGTTAACTTCTGACCATAGAAGTTCTTTGTTGTGACTTTCGATATGATGTCATCAATTTTAAGTTCGTACTTTAGCAATTCTCTCGCTATATGTTCCGCTTAGTGTCTTCAAGTGAAGACACTTCGTTAGCTATCTTGAAGGAGAATGGTTTAAGGAACCGAAGAAGTCCCTAGTGTATGAGATTATTCGGAGAATCTGGAACCATTGTCGATAAGACCATCAGATGCATGTTAGAACCCAGTCAATGACAGTCGGGAGAGGAGTCTAGGCGCCGTGTTCATGTTGTTGTTCGATCCCAGAAGTGGTGGGGAAATCTAAGGCGAAACACTGTCGCGACTCTCGAGGGTGGCTAAGCCTCGATAAAGGCAATAGTTGTCATTTCTTTTACGAAAATTCTCGAACGAAGGACTTCGACGTTGCCTTAGGGCGGATAGGCCGATCAGAAACTGAGTGAATAGCCCATGCCATGACTGCAAGACGACACTTCAATCTTGAAGGAGACGACAAAATTATCTTCCGTGTATCAAGTCGAGAGTTATGCCCACGTGTGGAGGATTATGAAGGATCTTTTAATGAGGGTAGTTGAGTCTAGTACAAGCACATCGTGAGGTGAAGAGTCGTCTTCGTTCTTGAATTTTGTTTATCGTAGCCTTTGGAAACTCTCGTTCATTTTATTCCTTTCGGAGTTTCGGGAGTAATCTTTTGTTTTTCTTGGACTTTTGCATTCCTTTGAAAACTGTTGTTTTTGTTTTTGGTTCGCTTGGAGTTTCGAGTTCAAGTTTTGCAACCTTGTATATTAATTAAGACGAGTACTTTCAGTTTTCCGCTTGTCTTATATCATTCTTTCGGTTGTGGTTATGCCATTCGGACTGGACATTCCATTCATATCCTGAAAGGTTTGTCATTGTCTTTATCGATGACGTCCCGGTCTATTTTTTAGATGCGATCGAGACAAATCAACCGACTGGCGACGAAAGGTGATCAACCGCTACCAAGGAGTTAAGACCAGTTCGACCAATGAAACTGGTGTATTCTCGGAGATCGATTCAAGACCTAGCTACCACCAACGAAAGATAAAAGAAGGCCCTACAGATCAAATGAGGCTTTGAGATGAGATTCTGAAGCGTGAAATTCTCAGCAATGTAGGAGCTGAGCTCGTTTAGGACTGCCAGCACGATTAACTACCTGAGTAAGAACTGACCATTTCATTGTTCGACAATGACCGCTGGATAGGGATTATTCCTGGCTGAGGAGCCGATATTCGATTTCTTTAGAAATTCCTCCTTATGTCTATTGTTTGATATTTGCTTGAAATTGTATCGATTAGGGAAAAAGTGGTGAACTTGGAACTCGGTTTTATGCCTTTTCATGATTTGAAGACTTGAAACTTTCGAGATTGTTAATACCTAAACGCTAGGGGAAATTGTTTTTGTTGAACTCTAAATTTTTGTTGTTTTTTTAAGTTTTGTGAAAGACGTTTTTCCTATCTGGTTACTTTGAAAATTATGAAGCATGAATTAGAGAATTTCTTATCTGTACTTTGAACTGAACGTCGACCCTGGCTGGGTGTAGCCACGCGAAGTGGTGGCTGAGCACGCACGCCAGTGCTGAGAGACGTGAAGCCAACTGCAGGGCCGACCGTTGACTCGCACGAGATCTGCAGCCACCATCACCGAACACAGGAACTCCCCAAGCCAGTGTGTACGGCCAAACCTCGACCTTGTAGCTGGTATCCGAACAAGTGCACGCAAGCGTCCAAGCGCCCCGCTTATGCAACGCGAGCGAGTGTGCTACCTCTTGGGTGATAGTGCATTAACCCCGATGTTAGATATGATGTAAAAGCCTTGCTTTCATATATGAACAATACCATTTTGATCTGGCAATCGTGTTTTAGTCAAAGTATTTATGTTTGCAGTTTATTTATTTATGCAATCATAACTCCATTATTTTACATTGTAAATAATATTGTTCATCCTGTCGAACATAAAGATCATATTATCGGTTCCTTGTAAAATATAAATTTATTGTTCACAGTTTAGACAGACATTGAGACCCCTGATGGAAAAGACAATAGTGTAGTCTTGAATCAGTTGATCTTTGACTGATGGATTACACTAGTACTTATGATAAGTATTGAACGGACCGCGGAAGGATAAGATTATAAGATTTACTGATTGATATTATAATCTAGACCTTCAGTAATTCAAGCGTTCTCTTAAGCTGTAAGATAATATAAAATGAGCATATATATTTATTACTTACTTATTTGATTTACCAAGGGTGATTCATATTCTGCTAGGATGACATACTCGTTATTTTGGTAAGTAAGAGTGTTTATATGATTTGTCGTTACAAATTATTTACAGTCACTATGTCCCAGTGCACTGGGTTAATGACGTCCCCGAAATGAGCTCAGGAAGGAATATTATGTCAAACCCTGCAGGTGAATAATTGTCCGGCATAATGATTAATGAACTGAGTGGTACTAATTTTGGAAATGAAGAAGTCAATTTAATTTAAGAGAAAATTACACTTTGCCTACCCAACTATCCGCGTTTTTACACTTTGCCCACTCAACTTTTTCCGGTGACACTTTACCCCTTGAACTTCACATATTCTTGCACTTAACGACTTCCGGCACCGGAGATGCAAAATCAAGGGCAAAATCGTCATTTACACCTTAGGAGACACCTCAAATTAGTCTTCACGAGTACACTTTGCCTACTGAACTATTCGCGTTTTTACACTTTGCCCTTGATTTTGCATCTCCGGTGGCCGGAAGTCGTTAAGTGCAAGAAAATGTGAAGTTCAAGGGGTAAAATGTCACCGGAAAAAGTTGAGTGGGCAAAGTGTAAAAACGCGGATAGTTTGGTAGGCAAAGTGTAATTTTCCCTTAATTTAATTATCAGTAATTAGATTAATTGACGGATGTTATATCTTAAACATGGGGAGGTAAATCAGTCAATTAGATTAATATTAATTAATCATTTGGAGGTTTGATTTGTTGAATAAATTGGAGCTAAATGGGGAGAGCAATAATATTACTCTAGTGGAAATGTTTTATTATTTAATTCTATCTATATTAAAGAATTAATTTTATTCCATAAATAATATTCAATTAGGAGAGGAGTATTCCTTCTAGAATATTACCTAGGGTTAGGAGACTAAGGAGTCTTCTAGAAGGTGATGATTAGTAGGAGGAATTCTATCCTAGGTTGGAAAGATATATGGAATGGATTAGGATTCCTTAGCCTAATGGGATAAGCCCATATTTAGCACCTTCTTAAGGTCCCTAATGTAGTCTATAAATACACCATGTCTTGAACTCTCCCCCAACTCTATGCCACACGCCTAACTCAAGGTTCCTAAGGGAAGAAGGAGTTTTCGAGTGTTCTAGGTATTGAGAGTTCGAGAGATCCGAAAAATCGCCCACCCAGATTTTTCGGAGTACGTGTTAGAAGTTCTTAAGGTTCGATAGATCAAACCTTTATATTTCTATTTTTTCGGCCAGTCCACCACCGTCCGCCGCCAAAAAATCGCCGTCGCCGCACGAAGTCGCTGGAAGCCACCAGCAACTAGCGCGCGCAGCCGCGCATCGCCAGTCGCCGCGAACACTCCCAGGGACAACCCGCCGTGAACGTCGTCCCCGTCCCGTGATCCATCGCCGACCCGCGATCTTCGTGTCTCGCACCCAGTGCGAGAGATCGCATGCGCCCGACAGTCCTAGCGCGACCAGGAGACCAGCACTGCACGAACCGCGTGTTCCCAGACGCACACGAGCCCAGTCCGCCCAAGTGTAGCAGTACTGCTCCCGCACGTGCCCGAGCCATCCGCGCCTGTCCGCTTTTGCACCAGCACCCTCGTGTCCCGACCAGCGCCAGACGCGACCCGAGCCATCTACCAACGTCTGTTCGCGACCAACCCCAACCAGATCCGAGACGTGACCAGCCCGAATTCTGACCGAGTCAACTCGGGTTTGACTGAGTCAACCCGACAAACCAAACCCAATCCAATAAGCCTGAGCCTGACGAGCCCGATCTGGTGATCCGTTCGTGATTCAGTGGGTCGATCAGAATCGAGAAAGGCCAAACCTGTCAGCCCATCGGGTTTTGGTAATCAGACGATCTCCATCAAAGGAAATCAGAAACGTCTCTGAGTTGGCAAAAAATTTAAACGGTAATGTCCTAACCGTAACTATAGATTCCGCTGCGTGTTCGATGCTCGGAAGCAGGGTTAAAAGGAAAATTCAAACGTGCATGTTGTTGTCGTTCTTAATAGAACCCAACACCCGAACCACTGAACCCTTTTCGATTTGTGCGATTGGTTTTTCATGTCAGACAATGAATTTTCCTTTTAACCCTGCTTCCGAGCATCGAACCGAGAGCTCCAAGTTCCATTGAACCGATGTATGAATTCCCTAATCAATAATCTTCGACTAAGTAAGACTTGCCGATAAGTTCCTATGCCATATGCAAGATTTTTCTCAAGTTTTCAAGATAGAGGTTCCGCATAGATGTCGGGTGGAGTCTTGTGTCTCGATTGGAGACTATGTATGCTTCGTAGGGATCGAGACTACGAAGAGTAATAGTGTAATGGAGTTAGACTATTTGTATGGGGTACCTTGTCGACCATTCTAACGGACACGCACGTTTTATGATGAGACAGTAGGCAAGTTTTCAGCGTGATCCGGGCATGATACTGAAGCTTGATGCCACAAATCGACCCCTGATATGGAATGATTGTAGCACCGGAAGACCGATGGAGTCTTGTATGTTGATAGATGCGATGCGAGTATTGGTACGAAGGAAAGGGAGTCGCCGTTTTTTGATAATATCCCTTTTAGAGTCTCGATTGAGTCGAGGACCTACCCTAACGGTTGGCCTTACTACCGGAGCTTTCGGAACTGCACAGTACGTTACACACCTCGAGTGGAGGAGTTGTGTGCATGTTTTCGGGCCACATAGTAAACTTTGTCAAGCTGCATTATGGGCAGAACCTAACCTATGAGGAGGTACTGGTGGCTATGGCGAGACGGAAGGCCCATCAGTCGAGGAACCGGCTATGGTACTCCTTAAAGTCTAAGAGGAGCCGTTTTGGCGAGGGTGATGCGACTCGGGAGAGCGAGGGTGAGTTGTTGGAGTGGTATTCGAATCTCGGAGTTTGTTATTCTTCCATGTATGTGTTCTTCATGTGAGTTGTCTGTTCTTGTGGAATTTTCGAGGACAGAAATCGTTTAAGGAGGGTAGGATGTAGTGCCCCGTTTGAATAATGGATTTTCTGGATTATTTATTTTTATTGGCATTATTATTTTTATCATATTATTTCTATGACTTGATTAATTGCCTATTATTATATTATTGATGGAATAATATAGTTATTTATTTTCGTTAGATTTTATTTATCGTTCGTCGTTCAAATTTTCGGTTTAATCGCGTAAGCCGAATTTTTATCCGATTCGTTTTCGAACCATTGTGAACCGAGCTCTGAAGCCTTGTTAGGCAGCCCATTGGGTGGCCCTTTCGACCCTTATGACCTAGAAAACCGGTCCTTATATCTTGTCTAAACCCGCCCCTTTTGAGCTCATGTGCCACTTTGATTTTCATTCAATTTTGCTAAGTCTGGGACATTTGGAATACAAAGCCTAAGCACATTTTTGGAAAGTTTTAATCCCAAATTCTCCAGCTCCTTTTGACCGAGTGAATCCCCTCTCCCAAGCCATTGATAGCCCTTCTTATGGTAAGTAGTATCCCATGGTTAGGTCTCTTTAATTTGGAATGTTTTTCTCCTCTTTTGCCATATATTTTCACACCCGTAAGTCCCTCTTTCACTTAACATATCGGAAGAAATCCTTCTCCTTACCTTCATTATCGTTTCATGCACGAAAACGAGATAAAATCCCATTGCCACCTGCAAATCCATTATTCCCGACCACTATCCAGCCTTCACGAGCGGGCCACACATCACCCGTGAGATGACCCCAACTTCTGCCCGATCCATCCACGAGCACGCCATCCCTGTCGTGAGCAGCCCTTCATGACCAGAAACTCGCCTCAGCCCCGCAAGGCCGCCCGTTCGAGCCCGTACAAGCTGAGGTTGCGCCCTTGCCGCCAGAGTGTATTTCCCTTGCCCTTGATCCGACCACTTTTGTTGATCCGTGGAGAATGGTATAATGGCTAATTTCTCATGTTATAATTTGTTCGTTATTATTTGTTCATTTTTCGTTGGTTGGATTTGAAAATCCATTGGTTAGTCGGTGTATATATTGGTTCGTATGATCGTTCTATTCGTTGGTTTGTTTTCATGAATTCTTCGTGGATATCCGGAACTCTTGATTTCTAAAACTGAGCCTTGAGTCGCTGTGATTAAATCATGTTATTTGGAGCCTCGTTTAGTTATCCGAGCTCTTATCTCGTGTTGATTGAGATTCGTTTGAGTGTGGAGCTTGAAACCCTATTTTTGACCCTTGTATTGATAGTTGTTCGTCGCTGTATTTGACCTTCGAAACACGATAAACCATTTTTGAACTCTTCTGATGAACTAAATTTCAATCTTTTATGTTTCATCTCGAGCAACAATCATGTTATTATCATTTTTATTTTGAGAGTTGGGCTAAAGTTTGGCGATGGCGCGTCCAGTTTTTTTGTATTTTCGATAATGCATGTAGTTTTTTTTCCTTGCTATTTTTGAGTACTATAACCTTATCGTCTCTTTCTGGAGTCTTCGCATAAATTGTAGTTCAATGAGTTATCTTTCCTTTGGAAAAAGAATCGAGTATTTATCATTTTTATATTGAAAATTGTGTGGAAAATTCGATCATTTCGCAGTTCCTTTTAATCGCAGAAGTTTGAGTCTGTCATTTTTCTATTTTTGGCATGTTTCTGGTGACCATGGAATCCTGATGTCTTCATATGATTTGTAGTTTCATTTATTAGGTTTCAAATGGCGCAAGATTAATTAAAATATCATTTTTGTACAAAAAGATACGTTCAAAATACGAACGTCGTGCAATCAATTTTTCTGAAAATTGACAGCAGGTTTGATGTGTAAAAATTTAATATGTTTTCATCCCTTTAACTTGCCCGAATGTGCTTAATGACTTCATTAAAAATTTAGTTTTGTGTCTCTAGATTGTTTTGGAGAAAAAATCACTTTGATCGAGTTTTTTTTACCAAAAGTTATATTCAAAATAGAATCGCTGCGCATATAGAGTTGCCCATTTTTCTGGCAACTTGGTTTTTATGTTATTCTCTCGCCCGTTCTCGAGCCGTTTGATACGTTTTCGAGCCGTACCTTAATTTTAACCGTGTGACCATTGTTCCGAGTCTTGTTCCAATTCTATGAGAGTTCCAAATTCCACAAAATTTCACGAACTACTTAGTCGATAATGTTCGACTAAGTATAAATTCTAGTGATTAATTCTAAGTGTCAAGATAATGTATTTATGATATTATCTTGATTAAATAAGGTGTCTAACGAGCCGAGCTCTCAACCTACTTTGTTGTTCGAGCATCTTCTTGCCTTAATTTTCCATGTGGGTTTATTGAAATTCTATGCCATATATTGTCTATATTTTGCTGGACGGTATGATCAATATATGCGTGTGCACAATGTAACCCATCGATGTGTGTTGTTTCTGCCGTCGAAATGGTTATTCCCGTGGTTGTGTGTTGTATGACCTTCGACGGTGCCTAATGACCAGGCAGTCTCTCTAAGTCCTAATGATATGCCATGTCGATAGGGTATGTAGGACTTTCGGCATGTACTCCCATTGATGAGTGTTGTATGACCTTCAATGGCTAATGATAAATATGCACATGAGTATTATATGTTTAAGAGATATGATATATTGATTGATTCATGTTCATGCTACGACCATACATATCTGTCATTTATATTTAATTTATATGCATAGTAGTGACAAGTGGTCTGCTCACTCCCATAAAACCCCCCTTTCAGGTTGAGCAGGTGGCGGGCATAGGGACGAGGAGACGAGTGGCTGGTTTGGATTATGATTTATTACTGCTTCTGCTTTTATGATGAACATGTTGAACTAGTTATTACTTTTCAAACGATGATGTTTTGGAAAATTATGGATGATGTTTTGAGTACTTGATGAATTGTTTTAATACACGATGAGTTGGTTGATTTTTATGATATGAAACCTGATGAACCGGTTTATCATGATGATTTGGAAATTTGATGACATGGTATGCTTTGATGATAGCTATGCCATGATGGTACGTCTATGATGTTTGTCATTATGATTGTGATGTTGGATAATGATATCTTTGTGAAAACCGGGTAATGAATCCCCGATAGTTCAGATACGACTTGAACTATTTTATGAAATGAATGAGTGACGCCGTTAAATGTTTTTAATCGAAAAATGAATTTTGAAAATTTAACTATAATTTTTATGTAATGCCCCGTTGATTTTTTTCGCACTTATTAAATTAAGTGACCTGCTTTAATACCATTTTTTAAAAATTTAACCTATAAGTGAAAATCACTGTAGACTAAGGCAACATGCCAAAAATCCATAAAACAAATCAACCTCAATGTTTTCTATACAATTCCTAAACAATCCCAACATGTCTAGTGAATTAAGTAAGATATATCAGGAATTCGATCAAGATGCACAATATTAAATCAAACTAACTCGATGAAGATGCACAATATTAAATAAAACTATAGGAACGAAGAACATAATAATCCCAACGATATAATAGAAGAGCAGTAATAATGAACACAAACCTAAAAGATATTTGTCGGCAAAACTCGAATCTTCTCTTGCTTGTTTTGTCTTGAGTGTCCCGTATGCTTGATCCTCTGTACTTCCCAAATTATGCTGTTGATCCTCTCTTCAAGCCAAAGAACACATAATACAACACCTTGGAGAAAAAAGAAATATCGTGCAACTTTCCTTTCTTCTTCACGAAAAAAATGTTGTTGCTTCTCAATCTTTGTATGTATCTTTTTAGCATTTTTCTTCTATTAATTTACAAGATATATATCTATTCCCTCCTTATCTATTTCTTTCCAAGTAGGAAACATATTAAGAGAAGAAAACCAAATAACAAAAAGAAACCATATAACAATAAAATTCTACCACATATGAAAACTAATATATATATATATAGGGTTGATATAGCCATATTATCATATACCGGTCCTGGAGCCCTACTCGACCATGATAACAAACTCAGACCGTCCGCAAGACGATATGTTCCCATTGACATACTCAAATCGACTTCCTCAAAGTCGACCCTATGTAGAAGGACCGTGAAGAGGCAGAAATCTGGGCAGTCGACCCTCGCAGGTCGACCCCAGTCTGTCGACTTCCAACAGTCGACATATGCATAAGAACAGCAAGGGCAACCTCCGAGTAGTCAGATACTCTAAGTCAACTCCCAACAGTCGACTTCGTTAAGTCGATTCTCTGAAGACGACTTCCACTTGAGAGACCTAACCAAGTGTAGCCTCTGAATCCTCATATGATCATAAGTCGACCTCCTAGCTCTCGAGGACGACTCTGTATACCTCGAAGACCAAAGATATGATGACGACTCATCACACTTGCAACATACTTAAAGCGCTACGTCTTTCAAGGGATAAAGGGGAATCTTGAGATGACTCAGCAAGAAGGGGAGACTAATCGACCGAGGCAATTTAGACCTTTTAGGTCCACCAACTTGGGCATTTTGGGTACTTCAAGTAAGTATTCACTCATATATAAAGAAGATGAGGTAACCCTAGACCCTAACTCTCATTCATTCCACACTCCCCTCATAGCTGTTGCGCAGCATCCATTCATCACTCTGATACTGACTTGAGCGTCGGAGGCTCTACGTTGGAAACACCTCCGGCGTTGAGTTTTTGCAGGTATTTCGCGGTCTAGCAATGATTCAGTGGCGGTTCAAGCAGATCTGAGCTCAAATCCACCAGTTCTCTTCAGATCTAGAAGTAGACCCATCATATTGGTGCCGTCTGTGGGGAGTTCTTGAAGGAAGTAAGAGCTTCACACCTAGCTCCGATCTGTTTGCTAATGGCAGAGAAGGAGGGTTTGCAGAGGAATCTGAACGAGGAGTTTAGGGGAGCGTTGACGGATAAGAGGCCACCACCACTTTCTACCCCTAGACACCCAGTGATGCAGATGCTGAGAATGCCACCATTTGGAGGACCTCCTCCACCGGGGCTGACGTTGGGTGGAGAAACTCCCGTTACTCGAACCGGAGTGAAGATGCAAGTGTTGACCCAGGCAGGAACAAGTCAAAACCCTAACCCAGATGGAGAGAATGAACCAACAGAGATGTCTCGATGCGAGGGAAAGCAGATACAGGAGGTACCGGAGCAGACACAACCCCGCGTCGAGGAGCAGACCTTGACAATGACGAGGAGCGAAATGCAAAAGATGATCGCTGAGGCTGTGGCCGCCTAGATGAAGCAGGTGGCGCAGGTCGAGCAGCAGCCACATGTTGAATATCAGCCTCGGGTCGAGCAACAACTGCGTGTCGAGCAGCAAGCCCAGTCAAATGTACAGCAAAATAGAAGGGTGGACGAGGAAGAATCCTCCATTCGAACTATCAATCCGCAGGCGAGGAACGAGACGTTGGAACAGCTGGTGGCCCAGGTCCGCGACTTGCAGGCTCGAGTCGGGGGGAGGAAGAGCAGAGGAGCAAAGGAACATCCATTCTCGTAGCAAATCCAGAGAGCTGACTTACCTAAAGGCTTCAGGGAGTTGAACATATGGTATGATGGCTCCACTGACCCGTCTCGACATCTAAGGAGTTTTGAGAACATGGCGGTGCTCCACCGCTACAGTGACCCGGTGCAATGTCGCGCTTTCTTGAAGACTCTGACAGGGTCGGCTCAGGACTGGTTTCACCAACGACCAGCTGGGTCGATTAAGGACTTTGATGGATTCAGCTCGAGTTTTCTTAACCATTTGCAAGTGTGAGGGTGCAAGAGAAGTCCTACCTCTCGTTGATTAGCATGCAGCAGAAGAAGGGCGAGTCATTGCAAGAGTATGTGGCGAGGTTTACAAAGGCGTGTGTCGAGTGCCCAAAGGCAACAGAGGAAATCAAATCAGGAGGACTGACGAGGGGACTACTGCCAGGGTTATGTAAGAACTCTTTGGCCAAGCGACATGGTAGGAGTTTCGATGACGTGTTGGGGAGGTGTGCCAAGTATATGAATGTCGAGGAAGCAGAAGCCGACTACTTGCAAAGCGTGAAAGTGTCCCAGACTGATGGTCGAGACGACAAAAAGGAGAAGAAGAGCCAGTCGACAGGAGAAAGAAGAGGATCACCGCGAGCTGATAGGGATGAAGGACTATCTAGAGGATGGAGGCCGATCCAATACACACCCCTGTCAGCCCCTCACGCGAGAATTCTGGAAGTGATGGAAAGGGAGATCCGTGATGATGTGGTGAGATGGCCGCGGACAAGAAAGGATGGACCAATGAAGCCCAAAAGCAACTTATATTGTCGATTCCACAAAGATTACGGGCACAAGACTGACGATTGCCGACACCTTAAAGACGAGATTGAGAGGTTGATAAAGGCGGGCCACTTGAAAGAGTTCATATACAAAGATCGCGAGAGGACGAGTAGGAGACGAGAAAGGAGTAAGAGCCCTCGCAAGAGGGCAAGGTCACCGGAGAAGGAGGAGCTCCCACCGAAAAGGAGAGTAATTAACATAATTTTTGGAGGGTCGACAGATGGAGATTCCAATCGAACAAGAAAGGCATATGCTCGAGGCCGATATGCAAAAGTCGAGGTGCAGCAGGTCGACAAGGGTGGGCCAGTGATGAACTTTGGACCTGTGGACGTGGGGGAAGTCGAGAGACCAAACAATGATTCCCTGATGATAACCGCACAGATATCGGGGTACGAGGTGCAAAGAGTGTTTGTCGACACCGGAAGTTCTGTAAACGTGATTTTCTATGAATGCCTCAGAAGGATGGAACTCGACATTTAACTTACGCCTCTACATACATCACTCTTTGGATTCAATGGATCGGAAGTCGCTTCCCTAGGAGAAACCGCGCTCGCTGTCGTCCTGGGGGAAGGCGACTTGAGAAAGGTAAAAATTGTGAGATTTGTGGTGGTCGACGTCGAGTCGGCGTATAACGTGATCCTTGGGAGGCCGGCGCTCAATGCCTTCCAAGCAGTGGTGTCGACTTATCAGATGAAATTGAAGTTTCCCGTTGGAGATCGAGTGGGAGAGGCTCGAGGGGACCAGAAGTTATCAAAAACATGCTACCAGATCGCGATCAAAACTAACCAACGAGCTGAGGCCAAGGAGGGCAAAAAACTGATGTTGAGTGAAAAGAGGCCGAGAGGGTGTGACCTCAAGCCCCATGGAGAGTTGATGAAATTCAAATCGGTGAAACGGAGGACCAAACCACCAAAGTCGGGAGAGAATTGGAGGACGAGTTGCGAGAGCAGTTAGTGGAATTGTTGAAGGAATTCAAGGACATATTCGCTTTCTCTCCAGAGGAGTTAACGGGAATCGACCTGGATCTTATGGAGCACAAGCTCAATGTCGACCCCCTCAGAAAACCTGTGAAGCAGCGACTCAGGCACCATGGCGCTGAAATCGACAAAGCAATTGAAGTCGAGGTGGAAAAACTGCTAAAAGCCAAACACATCAAGGAAATCCAATTCCCCGAATGGATATCTAACACAGTGATGGTGAGGAAAGCACTGAACAAATGGCGTATGTGCATCGACTTTCGTGACTTAAACGTGGCGTGCCCAGAAGATCACTATCCTTTGCCTAGAATTGATCAGCTAGTCGACTCCACAGCTGGCTGCGAATTGCTGAGCATGATGGACGCATCTCAAGGATACCACTAAATCCCCTTGGCCCCGGAGGATCAAAGTAAAGTAAGTTTCGTGACGAGCAAGGGGACATATTGTTATGTCATCATGCCCTTTGGCCTCAAAAACGCAGGAGCAACTTACCAACGATTGATGGATCGCATGTTCAAACCCCAGATTGGTCGAAATATGGAAATATACGTTGATGATATCTTGGTGAAAAGCAAGTCCTCGACTTCACACCCAAACGACTTAAGGGAAGCATTCAAAACCCTTAGGGCGTTTGGGATGAAGTTGAACCCGAGTATATGCGCCTTTAGAGTAAGGGCGGGCGATTTCTAGGCTATGTCGTCACAGAACGAGGAATTGAAGTGAACCAAGACAAGGTGAAGGCCATACTCGACATGGATCCACCACGAAACGTCAGAGAAGTACAAGTGCTGACGGGGAGGATCACAGGCCTGAGCAGATTCATTGCTCGAGCAGCCGAGAGAAGTTTCCCTTTCTTCAAATTACTCAAGAAGAAGACGGTTTTCAAATGGAGTGACGAGGCGCAGATGCCCTTTGAGAAATTAAAGGAGTTCCTAAGCGAGCTGCCCTTTGAGATATTGTACATCTCGGTAGGAGAGTTTGCTTTAAGTTCAGTGTTGCTGCGGGAAGATGGAAGTTCCCAACAGCCAATTTACTACACAAGTCGAGTTCTCCAAGGGGCAGAGACGAGATACCCAGAAGTCGAGAAAGCCGCCCTGACGCTGGTTATAACGGCTAGAAAACTGAGGCCTTATTTTCTGAATCATACGATAGTGGTGAGAACAAACTTCCAATTAGGAGAAACATTGGGTCGACCTACGATTTCAGGTCGACTCGTGAAGTGGGCAGTCGAGCTGAGCGAATATTCTATCAATTACGAACCTAGGCGAGCTATTAAAACCCAGGCTTTAGCTGACTTTATTCAGAAGGGCACCAAGGGAGAGGAGAGGAAATGGATAATGCATGTCCACGGGTCTTCTACGGCCAAAGGATCCTGTCTGGGAGTCGTCCTCTTATCCCCGAGGGTGAGCAGCTCGACTTCACCATCAGAATGGGGTTCAAAGCCTCAAACAATGAAGCCGAATACAAAGCGCTTATCAAGGGGATTCAACTGGCAATCGGTGAAGAAGCGGCAGAGATCGCAGCACATTCCGACTCACAACTTGTTGTCAGACAAGTGCTGGGAAATTGTGAAATTAAGGAGGATAGGATGATGAAATACGTCGAGGAGATTCAAAGCCTCGTACAAGGCTTGGAGAAGTTCGAATTGACATAAGTCCCACGAGATGAAAACAAACGAGCCGACTGGCTTGCAAGGATTGCAAGCTCGAACGAAGGAAAGGTGGAAAATCATATCACTACAATGCACTTGGAAGGGAGTGTTCTAAGCGAGGCCATGGAAGTGGATGATAAAGATGATTGGAGGAAGTCGATACGAGAACTCTTACAGGGGTGAGTGCCCACGGGAGACAAACAAGAGGCGGAAAAGACTGCTCGATATCTAAGCAAATATTTTGAAATCGACGGGATTTTGTATAAGAAGTCATTGGTCGGGCCCCATTTGCGATGTGTTTCAGAAGAAGAAGGAGTCCATGTTCTGAAAGAAATCCATGAAGGATGTTGCGGAGCACACATAGGATCTCGAGCCTTGACTGGCAAAGCCCTGCGAGCAAGATATTACTGGCCCAAAGTACGGGCAATGGCGGAGAAACTCGTGCGAGAATGCAATAAGTGTCAGCGACACGGCCAAGTCACCCATGTTCCAGCTGAATATATGACGACAATCAACTCTCCAATTCCCTTTGCTAAATGGGGAATCGACTTGGTGGGCCCGTTGCTGATGGGGACAGGGCAAAGAAAATTCTTAGTAGTCGCAATCGATTATTTTAGCAAGTGGGTCGAGGCGGAACCCTTGGCTCGAATTACTGAAGAAAAGATGATACAATTCTTATTTAACAATATATGCTGTCGATTTGGAATTCCGAAAGTGTTAATCTCAGACAATTGGACGCAATTCCAAGCAAAACGGATCCAAGCATGGTGTCTCGACATGGGAATTAAGCAGCGATTTGCATCAGTCGCACACCCACAAGCAAACGGGCAAGTCGAGGTAACAAATCAAACTATTCTCCAAGGGTTGAAGAAAAGATTGGAGAAAGCATCGGGAGCATGGGTTGACGAGTTGACGACAGTCCTATGGGCTTATAGGACGACTCCAAGAAGCTCACATGGTTTATGGGATGGATGTACTACTGCCGATAGAAGTCGGCCTGGACTCCCACAGATCGACGTTCTACGAGGAAAAGAAAAACGAAGAGATGATCGAAGAGGCTCTTGACCTAATTGAAGAAGGCCGAGAGGAAGCCTGGGTGCGATCCGTCGAATACAAACAAAAGATGCGAGCAGCTTTCGACAAGAAGGTCCGAACCAGGCGTTTTCAAGTTGGGGATCTCGTTCTCAAGCGAGCCGACGCTCTCAAACATGCGGTAAACTCGAAGCTAACTGGGAAGGACCCTATACCATCACAAAGGTACTCGAGAGGGGCGCATACGAACTCCAGGATGGAGAAGGTCGACAACTCCCGCGATCATGGCACGTGATCCATCTCAAACGCTTTTACGCTTAAGGCAATGTTTCAAACTACTTTTTGTAGTGAGCGATGTTTGAATTGAATTCAATGATGAAATGAATCTCAAAGTTTATGCTTCAATTATGTTTCTTATGTTTATGTGTCGACTTTATTATAATTGCATGAAAAATCGAATTTTTCAAAACGGCTATGAAGCCGACTAACTGTCCAATTATTATGAAATCAACCAACACAACTACGAAGTTGTAAACTCTCGAGCGGAATCTCGAGCAGGCTACGAAGCCTTCGACTACGAAGTCGACCAACACAACTACAAAGTTGCAAACTCTCAAGCGGAATCTCGAGCAGACTACGAAGCCTTCGACTACGAAGTCAACCAATAGAACTACGAAGTTGTAAACTCTCGAGCGGAATCTCGAGCAGGCTACGAAGCCTTCGACTATAAAGTCGACCTACACAACTACGAAGTTGCAAACTCTCGAGCGGAATCTCGAGCAGGTTACGAAGCCTTCGACTACGAAGTCGACCAACACAACTATGAAGTTGTAAACTCTCGAGCGGAATCTCGAGTGGGCTACGAAGCCTTCAACTAACGCCACTATAAAGATTGAAATTCTCGAGCGGAATCTCGAGCATATTACAAAGCTCGCACCTATGACTTCGGTTGACACAATTGTGCTGTTGTCACACTTAAAAAAATGTAGAATCTCGTACAACCAACTTTAACACACATCTACACAAAGAATATCGAGATAGCTATGAAGCTATTCAAATCGTTGCTCGACTTGGAGAGGAGACGAGTTGAAAAACTTGCGTTTCACAGCTATGAATCCGTTCAAATCGTTGCTCGACTTCGACCAGCTCGCAAGAAGGGTTGGAGAGGAGACGAGTTGAAAAACTTGCATTTCACAGCTATGAAGAGCATGATTGGATATAAAAAGTTTTTGTTTTGATTGGATTTTTGGTTTGGGTTGGTTAAATTTAAAAACGTTAGTATGGTTAGTTGTTAGTGGGTATAATAAAATAATATTTAAAATAAAATGATTAAAATTAAATTGATGTAAAAGTAGGAGAGAGAAAATGTGATGTGATTGTAAGTTAAAATTATGTGAGTTGATGAATAGTGAATTAAAGTTGATGTTGTGTGTAAGAATGATTGATTGATATTATTTAATTATATTGATAATATTGATGATAGTGGAGTTGAGTTAAAGTTGAGTAAAAAAAAAAATGGTTGAATTAAAAATGATTGGATTTTTTGGGTTGGATTTATATCCAATCATGCTCGAAGCTGTTCAAATCGTTGCTCGACTTCGACCAGCTCGCAAGAAGGGTTGGAGAGGAGACGAGTTGAAAAACTTGCGTTTCACAGCTATGAAGCTGTTCAAATCGTTGCTCGACTTCGACCAGCTCGCAAGAAGGGTTGGAGAGGAGACGAGTTGAAAAACTTGCGTTTCACAGCTATGAAGCTGTTCAAATCGTTGCTCGACTTTGACCAGCTCGCAAAAAGGGTTGGAGAGATGACGAGTTGAAAAGCTTGCGTTTCACAGCTATGAAGCTGTTCAAATCGTTGCTCGACTTTGACCAGCTCGCAAGAAGCGTTGGAGAGGAGACGAGTTGAAAAACTTGTGTTTCACAGCTATGAAGCTGTTTAAATCGTTGCTCGACTCCGACCAGCTCGCAAAGATGGGTTGGGGAGAAGACCAGTTGAAAAACTTATGTTTATCAGCTATGAAGCTGCTAAAATCGTTGCTCGACTTCGACTAGCTCGCAAGAAGGGTTGGGGAGAAGATATATGGGAAATAACATCAAGACAATTTGAAATACGATTAATACAAGCGACGAAGGAAAAAGAGTAATATTAATGAAGAAGTTCATTACATTCCGAGTCCCCTCGGCCTTTACAGATCTTGAAGATAGGGCGAGACGACATATCCTAATAACTTTTTTGTTTCAAAACAAAGGAAACAAGAACATTCTCAAGACTCAGCATCAGATTTTTCCTCCTCACTACCACCACCAGCAACGACCGTCTCGGTCTTCTCACCCTCATTAGCAACAATTTTTTCGCCACCAGCACGAGCAACCTCCTCCTGATCCACCTCCTCGACTTCTGCCGCTTCGACCTGCTCATCATGCTCCTCGACATCGGAGGATAGCACGTGATCCACTCCATTTGGCCCGACTAGTTCGGTCAGACTAGCCAAAGGAGCGGGGGAAACCTCAAGACGACCACTCAGCCCGGCCTTACAAATGGCCCTCGCCTCGAGACCAACCCACCACGGGTGGTCCGCGGGAAGAGCCACATCACCCTTGTAGCCGTCAGGAAAAGGGAGTGTTTTCTTCACCTCCTCGCGGTCGAGTTTGCCGACACACTCTGTCCCGTCCACTGCTGGCTCCCACGCATCGAACGTATGATTAAAGTATTGAAGAGTCGCGGGGCACAACATGTCGAGGAAGGCAGGGGAGTTACAGAAGAGCTTGATAGCCTCCTAGCGGTAGTGCTCGAGGAATACCGAACCGACCGGAGACTTGAGGAAGGTCCGGCGTCCCTCGAGGATCCCTGCCTCCCTCTCGACCATGCTATCATCAACAGCCTTCGCCAAATCGGCGCGCAATTGGTCGACTGTTGAGAGGGCAGCAACTTTCTCGGTCTTAAGTTTAGCAATCAGAGCATTGGCGGCCAAGAGGTCTTCATCTTTTTTCTCTAGCTCAAGAAGTTGATCTTCATATTTCTTTTTGAAAGAGCGAGCGTTGGAGTCGGGTGTGCTGGTCTCTTCGAGGAGAGAGGGCATGATAAAAGCCATGAACTGAAGAGAACCATGAATAAATGAAGTCAAAAACAGAATTAAAGCTTAAGTAGATGCAATCGACTTAAAAGCAAAGATAAAAATAATTAAACGAGAAAAGCATAGAAGAGCGCGGCTAGCGCGATCATAAGGATCACGATCAGCGGGAGCCTTGCCAGCAGCAGGGATGACGGAGTCAAAGTATTTGGCGATCTCATGAGGGTGAGGGTGATCCCAAAGTCAGGAGGGCCTCTCGAGGGAGACTGTCTCGAGCTGGCCTGGAGGAGAAGCTTGCTCGACGGCCTTACCCTTGTCTTTTGTCTTCTGACGCTTGAGAGAGCCAGGGACAAGAGTGATGTCGACCGCGTCTTGAGCTCGCTTCCGAGGAAACGAGCCCGAGGCCTTTTTCTGACTCCCTGAGGGCGGGAGCACTGCCTTCGACTTCTTGATGGCAGTCGTCTCGACTGCTGCCTCTTTCACACCCAACCTCGAGCCGCTGTCGGGTTTCTTCGGAGGGTTAGGTCGAGCAGCGGACTTCCCATCACTCTTCGCCTTCTCGAACCTGGCAAGAACGGAATCTACAAACAGGCATAAAAGTGTCAGTCATATCAGCATAAAGACTTCAAATAAAGAAAGCATGGAAATCAGACTTACGAGGGTCGTCGAGACGAGGAAGATCCTCGTCGACAACGAGGCCGACATGATTAAGAAGGGACATCTCTTTGATCAACAGACGAGCTTTGTAAGTGTGTTTATTGAGCTCGACCAACATCGACTCGAATTTGGGGAACCGTGGCCGTTTATTTTGTTTAACCTTGGAAGTAATCCAAGCGTTTGGGTATGGATATTTACCGGAAGCAGGCCGAATAAAAACAAACTTCGATTTCCACTTAGTTACATTCGAGGAGAGGTCATCGAGAAAGGTGACACCAGCTCGACGACCCAAGCAATGGGCGTCTTTTAAGAATCGATAGTTATAACAGTAAAAGAGGAACTCCGGAGAAAAATATCTAAGTTTTATTCTGGATACAACAATGAAGGTGATCATGATGCGAATCGCATTGGGAGAAAACTGATTTATGGGTACATTGTATAAATCGCTAATAGCGCGAAGTTCGGGTTGAATCGGAAAATGAAGACCGAACAGCACCTGGTTGATAAAAAAGGTGCAAAAGCCAGGTGAAGGATTAGCAAAGTCGTCATTAGGTTTGAGAACGACCAGTTCCCAGTCGGCGGGAAGACCGCTGTACACCCTAAAGCCCTCGACCTCAGCTGCAGAGGCATAACAAAAAGGATTTAAAATAGCTAACTTAGCTAAAGGACATGCTACAGAAACAGCATCTCGAACCTCGAGAAGAGGCGCAATTATGGGTAAAGAAGAAGGACTTGTTCTATATACAGGAAAATCTAAGATCCTAAGGGGAATACCTCGGGGAATGATGTAATAGCCCAGTTCTGTATTAATAAAAATGACAGTTTTTAGTTCCCAGTTGAACTATTTCTTTTTATTAATACTGCTCGTCTTGAGTTCCAAGCCCAATTATCAGCTATTCAATCTCAGTTATTAATTCCGGTCCATTTATTTTATTAATTGATTTTATTCAGTCGGAATTAGTTATTCCAGTTGACGAATAATCGAAATCGAGTTTGTTTCGATAAATCGTCCAAGTTTAGCCGTGTCCGGAACCGAGTTGTTCGGTCGCGAGTATCGCGCCTAGTTCGCGCCTAGCCAATTCTCGAGCCCTAGTTGTCTCGAGTCTTGTTCGAGCCCTAGCCATGCTCATAGCCTTACTTAGAATATTTCTAAGTATGAGATTATATTTGTCAAGCCTTCGATGTTATTCCCTCGGTCTAGTATACCGCACCTAGTTCGTGCGTGGCCCCGAGATCACTCGCGCCTAGGATTCGCGAGTTCGGGCCAAAGCCGTGCCGAGTTCGCACCAAGTCATGACCAAGTATTGAGGGAATTTTCCTAGGTTTGGGGGCACCTAAGTGTGGCCATTTTTCAGCCCTAGCCAAGGGTTAGCCTCGGTTCAAGTGCATTCCAAGCCGGGCCATGAGTCGCGCCCTAGTGCCCGCACCCTAGCCCCGCGCGAGTCAAGTATGGTGGCCCAAGTCATGGCCAAACACCTTTGGAATTTTCCTAAGTGTGGAGAACTCTTTTTCCAGCCCTAAGCATGTGGCATAATCGGCCCAAGTGCTTTTCTCGCGCGCAGCCCGGGCCAGCAGTTCCCG
>BKCP01006206.1:0-21704 GCA_008636005.1 Striga asiatica
GCAGGAACCTGGCAAGTTGGAGAAACGTTCGGAAGCACGAGTTTTCGTAGGCTATCCCAAGGGAACGAAAGGTGGATTATTTTATAGTCTCGAGGATCAGAAGGTGATCGTTTCCACGAACGCTAGATTCTTGGAAGAAGACTATATTATGAATCATAAGCCCGCGAGTAGACTAGTCTTAGAGGAGTTAAGGGGTGAGATAGATGGTTCCCCACCGAGTGCGCAAGTAGATACATCACATAATACTGCAACACGACACACTGAGAGTGTACCAGTGCAGACAGTGCCTCGTCGCAGTGGGAGGGTTTCTTATTTACCCGACCGATGGATAGGTCTTGGAGAGTCATCGGACTCAGTTCCAGGAGGCCTAGAATCGGACCCAAGAACTTACGATAAGGCACTCCAAGATAAAGATGCAGATTCATGGAATGTTGCAATGAAAGCTGAAATGGGGTCAATGGACTCTAATCAGGTCTGGGATCTTGTAGAACCACCCGACGGGGTACGACCCATTGGATGTAAGTGGATCTATAAGAGAAAGAGAGGATTGGATGGGAAGGTGCAAACCTTTAAGGCTAGGCTTGTTGCGAAAGGTTATACCCAGATCGAGGGTATTGATTATGATGAGACCTTTTCGCCAGTAGCTATGCTTAAGTCCATTCGGATTCTCTTGACTGTAGCCGCTCATATGGACTATGAGGTCTGGCAGATGGATGTCAAGACAGCTTTCCTTAATGGGAACCTGCAGGAAGACATCTATATGCAGCAACCAGAGGGATTCATTGCTGAAGGTCGTGAGCATCTAGTGTGTAAGCTTAATCGGTCTATTTATGGACTGAAGCAAGCTTCGAGATCTTGGAACATCCGTTTTGATGAGGTGATCCAGTCGTACGGGTTCACTCAATGTCTGGATGAGCACTGTGTTTACAAGAAATTCAGTGGGAGCGTGGTGGTGTTTCTTGTGCTTTATGTAGATGACATACTGCTTATTGGAAATAGTAAGAAGGAGTTATCAGACGTAAAGGTGTGGTTGTCTAAGCAGTTTGATATGAAGGACTTAGGTGAAGCAGGACACATTCTTGGTATTAGGCTCATTAGAGATCGTAAGAAGAGAATGTTGTGCTTATCTCAGTCTTCATACATAGATACTGTCTTGGCCAGATTCAGCATGCAGGATTCCAAGAAAGGTATGTTACCTTTCAGACATGGAATACCTCTATCTAAGGAGATGTCTCCTAAGACGTCTAAGGAGATAGAGGAGATGAAGACAGTTCCATATGCTTCGGCAGTAGGAAGTCTCATGTATGCTATGCTATGCACTAGGCCAGATATTAGCTACGCCGTTGGCATGGTGGCTAGATATCAAAGTAATCCAGGACGGGAACATTGGTCTGCGGTGAAGCATATACTCAAGTACCTGAGAAGGACTAAGGAGTACATGTTAGTTTACCGTGCAGGCAGCTTGTTACCTCTGGGTTACAGTGATTCCGATTTCCAGTCATATAAGGATGAAAGTAAGTCAACCTCAGGTTATGTTTTTACCTTGGGAAGTGGAGCCATTTCATGGAGGAGTGCTAAGCAGAAATGCGTGGCAGACTCCACCATGGAAGCCGAGTACATAGCAGCCTCAGAGGCAGCGGAAGAGGCAGTTTGGCTCAGGAACTTCTTAGTGGACTTAGAGGTTATACCGAGTTTGCCACGTGGTATCACCGTGTACTGTGATAACAGTGGAGCAGTAGCGAACTCAAAAGAACCTCGAGCCCACAGGGCAAGCAAACACATAGAGCGCAAATACCATCTGATTCGGGATATCGTTGGTAGAGGAGATGTTGATGTTGCCAAGATTGCGTCAGAGGACAACCTAGCTGATCCTTTCACGAAGAGTTTGCCGGGGAAGGTCTTCGTCAAACACGTGGAAGGAATGGGAGTCATGAGCATGGCAATAGGATCAACATAGGTCTTTTAGAATAACGGATTGATAGGACTATACTGTAAAAACGAAAGCTTTAAGTATAAGTGGGAGATTGTTAGTGTTATATACTGAAAGCTGGGCTTTGCATGTTATTACACATTTACCCTTTATGAATGAGAATCATGTTAGATTAAACAAGTTCTACGTTCTGTTGTTCTGCACTTAGATAGGGTGGGTCGTCATCAGGCGAACAGAAGATCACTCTATCAGTCACTTGCGAACAAGAATAGTTGTTCACAACCTAGATGGACATGAACACCCCATCCGAACGGTTGTAGTGTCAACTGTACAGTTTGTCTTGACTGATTAGTTGCACTAGTACATTTATGTATTGAACAGGATCCCAGAGAGGAGAAGTTCATTTTATACTGATCGTCGTAAATGAACTAGGCCTCGGTTAATTACTGTGTTCTCTTAACCCGTATGATATTAAACAGGCAGATATATATAACATATATTACTTTGATTCACATGGGTGAGGTTCAGTTCGCTGGATTAATATTCCTACTTTTTTGGGTTATATTATTATATATAGGATGTGCTGTTAGGATATTTACGGTCACCATGTGCGTTAGTTTGATGATGTCCCCGGAGTGAGTTCATGAAGGATTGTTATGCTAAACCCTGCAGGTGCATTAAATTCCGGCATAATAAGAATGTGATGAACGAGCGCTAGCTTCGGTGAAATAATAATAAATTAATTAATTCTTGATTGTCAGTAATCGAATTAATTAATGGACATTATATCTTAAACGTGGGGAGGTAAATCGAGTAATTATTATTGGAGTCTCAATGTAATTTGGGCTAGGGAAAGGGAGTGCAATAATATAATGTTGGTGGCCCATTAATATTATTTAATTAATTAGAGGAGTGGGTTTGGCCCACAGTTAGTCTAATTAATTAAGGAGCCATTTTCCTAATCTCCTTAGGGTCCCTACTGTAGTTCTATATATACATCATTAAGCTCATGAGAAGAGAATCCCAATCCTATTCACACGTGAATAATGCCGCCCATCTCTCTCTCTCTAGATCTCATTCGAGCTTTATCTTCTTCTTGTTGCTCCACTGGTACAAGTTGAAGAAGGGTGTATTGAGTAATACAGTAGAAGATCTGTAGGTAAACCGAGACGAAATAGATTTTGACCTACAGAACTAACCGGAAGTCCGATTGAGACGTACAGTATACCCAAACGACCGTCTCGACGAGAGCTTTCCATCTCCGCCGACGTCGCCGGAATCCGACGTTGCACGCGCCCTCACGCGCCGCCGGAAGGTGTCTGGCAGCAAAATCTCGTTTTGATGTGTTTGCATCCGTTTGATCCAGTTTTGATCTGATCTTGTTCGTGCAACCCAAGACGCGTGTTGCGGTCAATCAATTGCAGTCAACCGTTCGTGGTCAACCAGATCTACATAAATTTTAAGCCGTAAGTTTTCTACGTCAAACCTTTAGATCCGCTGCGCATAGGTGTACGTTTGCTATTGAATTCGTGATTTGTACATAACGAGATCCTCACAGATCCCAACACGCTACACTTACTACGACAGTCCGTCTCGACTGGAGCCGACCCAAAACTTTCCAGTGCCGACCTCGGGATTCAGGCCGGTACTAAACCACAAACAACAAGACCCTCGGGCCGACTTCGCAACCGTCGACCTCGTGAGCCGACGCCGACCTCAGCTCGGGGCTAATTTAAACCATCGGGCCGACCTCAAAAGACGACCTCGTCGCCCGAATCGAGCCCTTTCACAACCGATCACTTGCCGGCAAAATTCCAAGCCTCCGCTCACAGCACAGTGACATACTCAGACCTCAAACTACCAGCCGACGTCGGAAACAGCCGACCAGCCTCGCAACCGCCAGTGCTGAGCTCGCACAACTCCACAACCAGGTCACACCGCTGCTGTACGAACATCAAATCGGCACACGGCAGACGACAACCTCCAAACCCGGACTGCCCAACTCACAGCCGGTGCCGACCTCACCATCGTCGACGCTCTCACAGCAGGGCTGAAAACGGGCCATCGTGACCGACCACTTCAATGGCAGCAAGGGCCTGAAATTTTTCCAACGCCGATCTCTCAACGGATGCACAACCCACTTCGTCATCTCCAAACTCAGCCCGAGACACGAATTCTTCGACTCCAACCTGAGGTGACGAGCCGACCTAGTCCTCTCAAACCGATTTCGGCGCCGACCTCTGACTTCCACCACAGGCATCGAACGCTGGGAACCGACGTCCTCAAACCTACGAGTCGACCCTGCAAATGCCGAACACGACTTCACGACCCAAACATGTCTGACCTCAACCCACAACCAACACATAGCCGGCGCCGACCTGACTAAACCCGTCTAATCACCACAGATGCCGCCCTCCTAGTCGGCAGGCCGATTCCACACGACGGGCGGTCGAACCCGACTTTACAGCCGAGCCCCACAGGTCAGCCGCCGATATCATCACCGACGAGCTCCCTGCTACCGTCCATCAAATCGCAGCCGAGCTCGCACGACCCGACAACCGAGTCTCCGATCACACCCACGAGTGCCGAGTTCGCACAACTCTACAACTGAGTCTCTGACCTCAAAACATGGGATGATCTCAAACTCGAACAGCCGAGCCGTCCTCGATCTCAGACACCGACCTACCCGCGGCCGTCCTCAGATCCAGAGGCCGAATCGCCGCTGCCGGGAAGAGAATTCCAAATCGGACGCAGACCTAGCCGCGGCCGCCCTCAGATTCGGACCCAGACTCTGACTAAATCGTCGCCGCCACCGGGACGCCGAGTAGATCCAGACGCTGAGCCGCCGATACCGTCCTCAGATCTAGATGCCGAACTGCTGCCGCCGCCGGGAGGAGAAATCTGCCCTCAAACTTGGACATTGTTGTAAAGGTAACGACGAGCCGCCAATCGTCAGCCCCCGACGCTCTCACTCCAAAAGGCCGAGCAGTCCGCGAAAATTTAAGGAGCAACGACGGAGAAGAAAAGAAAAGTGATAAGGAGCGAAGAAGAAGACAAATATTATACCTCTGTAAGTCCCTAACTTAACTCCGTCAATTAGCACGCTTATTTACATATATAATACTAATAATATCATAAGTAAATATAAGTAATAAATAATATATGCATAATATATACATAATATGCATATGTGAGTAGTACACATATCGTACAGCATATATATTTATAAATATGTACTACACATACATATGGACCTCCTATGTGTTTGTATATATCTATTGTGCATGTAAATATAATTAGTACAAATATGTACTACACATACATATGGACCTCATATGTGTTTGTATATATCTATTGTGCATGTAAATATAATTAGTACAACATATCGTACAACATATATATTTATAAATATGTACTACACATACATATGGACCTCATATGTGTTTATATATATATATTGTGCATGTAAATATAATTAGTACATAACCGCAAATTTGAAAATTATGTGAATAAAAATATATATACCGAACCTTATTCGTGAAAATCAAACCGAGACGGGAAGGATTGGGAGAAGTTGGTCTGCTGCAAGCCTTCGGGATAGGTACTACCATTCCTCTAACACTTCTCGATCTCGGAAAGTCACGAGACCTTCAAGTTGTAACGTCATTACATCGCCCGTCGTAGAGCCCTTGCTCCGGCCGATGTCATTATCCAGTTCGGCGACGAGCCCTGCTCTGCCGGGCTGACGTCAGTACATCGCCCGTCGTAGAGTCCTCGCTCCGGCAGATGTCATTTTCCAGTCCGGCGACGAGCCCCTGCTCTGCCGGGCTGACGTCGTTACATCGCCCGTCGTAGAGCCCTTGCTCCGGCCGATGTCATTATCCAGTCCGGCGACGAGCCCCCGCTCTGCCGGGCTGACGTCGTTACATCGCCCGTCGTAGAGTCCTCGCTCCGGCCGATGTCATTTTCCAGTCCGGCGACGAGCCCCTGCTCTGCCGGGCTGACGTCGTTACATCGCCCGTCGTAAAGCCCTTGCTCCTGCCGATGTCATTATCCAGTCCGGCGACGAGCCCCTGCTCTGCTGGGCAGACGTCGTTACATCACCCGTCGTTGAGCCCTTGCTCTGGCCGATGTCATTATCCAGTCTGGCGACGATCCCCTACTCTGTCGGGATGACGTCGTTACTTCGCCCGCGACGAGCCCCTGCTCTACGGGCCAACGTAATTATTACTCCCACTGCCGTCTTGCCTTCGCTTCGGCCGAGTTAATATCTTTATCTCTCCCGCCGACGAGCCCCAGCTCCACCAGGCCTGTCGACACTTCGCCGGCGCAACGAGTCCCTGAGAGCAAGCCTCAACCCCGCAGACGAGCACCATGAGCCGAGCTCATAAACGCCGCGCATGACAGACGAAACATGAGATACACCAAATCCCAAGTCAAACCATTCTCATATCAAGTTAACGACGTCCTCCTACACGGGGCCTACCGTCTTGAACACCTGGGTGGCACGCGCCCATCAATACTTATAAAACTCGGCGTTTCTGCAGAAGTCCTACCAATAGGTCTAGGCTATTCTCACTCAATGAGTGATGTTATTATATAGATTATTCGATAAGCTAGGTCAAGAATGTAATTTACCTTTTGCTTTTAGAGGCTAGGTCGTCTTAGGCTTAGATCGAGTCGAAGCGACGTAATTAATGTAAGGAACGAAGTGTTGGCTAGGATCAGTACGATGACCTAGTCGGCACTAGCCGGGCTCAACTAGGAAGCCCGGTCACCGAGTCCGAACGCGAGACCGGTCAGGTAAGCGGCCACATAATTATGTGTAGGTCGGGTCAGTACGATGGCCTGGCCGGCACGAGCCGGGCTCGGCAAAGTAGCCCGGTAAGGCCAAAGTCGCCAACGTAAGAAATGAATAACAAGCTCAAACGCGAAGCTCAGCAAGGCCAGACCGTCGCCCGATTCAACAAGCAAGTCAGACAGGTATCGCGCCAAAGTAATTAACAAATGCCTAGCCCGATCACGAGGCTCGCCAAGTAATAAGTTTGTGCAGGTCGGGTTCAGTACGATGGCTCGGCTGGCACAAGCCTGGCTCAGTCACGTAGTCCGGACAGGCCACAGTCGCCAACATAAAAAGGTAATAAATAAGTGCCGAGCTCGATCATGAAGTTCAGCCAGGCCAGACCACCACCCGACCCAACGAGCGGATCGGACGGGTAATGCGCCATCGTAATCATTAGTGCAATAAAATGCACAAATCGGGCTCGATAAAGGGGCCCGATAAGGCCGAAACGCCGTAAAACTAAAGGCCTACGAGCCGTAAGGCCGAAACGCCGTAAAACTAAAGGCCTACGAGCCGTAAGGCCGAAACGCCGTAAAACTAAAGGCCTACGAGCCATTAGGCTGAAGTACCGTAAAACTAAAGGCCTACGAGCCGTGATGCCGAAGTGCCCAGAAACTAAAAACCGAACTCCAAAAGCAGTTCGGCCCAACTAAACATGCGACACGATGCTCTCATTCATCATACATTCATAACATACATTCATCATACATTCATCACATACATTCATCATACATTCACGCATTCTCATATGACCGCATTATGCGTACAACCTCGTAGAAACACAGAGCCAAAGCTCAATCAAACAAAGAGCTCAACGCTCACTCGGACGAGAGCTCTACGCTCACTCATGTCGACAATTCAAAATGCATTCATGCATAAAAATGGGTACCAAATTACCCGACCAGGCCGCTCAGGCCCCATCCAATAGCGAATTCGTAAAATTGCCCATTCTCTCAAACTGACTCAATTCGTCAAAGAATAAAGCGTGATTTTCGTAAATACGTTAGGCTAAAGCCTAAAATGATCAACAAAATGCGCAAGAGTCCCAAAGTGCCCGAAAACAAAAAAACAACGATCTGAGTAACCAAAAATACTCGATAAAAACTTAATGAGTCCTCGAGACGCATAAAGTAAAAGCCTACACGATAAAGAGCTCGAAGCTCAAGAATCACGAGGCGAAAACATTGCCAAATTGTAAAAAATTAACGCGACTTCAGAACAGTTCAATCCAGAACATGTCCTAAACTCGGGGGCCTCCTGTTGATACCCAATTTGGCTCCAATTAAATAACTGATAAATATAATAATAAAATACGGCCCGACAACCAAGAAGTCAGAAATATGTGATAAATAAATATACAAACAAGTTATCAAAACGGATCACGCGAAAGTCGGACGGATCCCTAGATGTCGTGTCCACCCACTGCCGAACCGGACAGAGTTGAAAATAATCGGATGGCTCACATACCACGAAGAAACCGCTTTGATAAACGCGACAATTGCCGAGAAGACGGACGCCAATTAGAACCGTCAAGAGTCATAAGCGGGTCCTACAATAACCATATCACATTAAATAATGTACCATTGGCTATATATTTTATGAGCCCACTTGTAAAATGGGGCCAGGTATATATATGTCAAAAAGAGGAAAGAAAGGGGACCGGAGCTCCTCATTTTTTTGTTTTTTCCCTACAATACAAAGAGAGAGAGAGAGTAGGGGAGGTTGGATGGCTCTCTCCATTTTTCACCTTCTACCCAAAAAACATAATAAGGAAATACCATTTTCCATCTATTTTGTTCTTCATTTTTCATATATAGATTCGAATTATATTTGACGGTTGATCGTCCGATTTTTGACATCAACAAACCCTAATGAGAATATATATAATTCTCCATCTCGATTTCTCTCTTCGTAAACGTACCCGCAGCTTTTTCTTTTTCTGATCGATAAACCCATCTCTCGTCTTTGATTCTTCCCTCACCTTTCACGCGCAAGCAGCAGAAAATCCTGCTATCACCATCTCAATCATCACCCTCGTCGTCCATCATCACCCTGGTCGTCATCATCGTCTCTATCTCGTCATTCCGTTCGTGAGCAGGACTTCTTCATCTTGCCATCCTCCTCTGTTCGAAATTCCGGCAACCTGCAACTTCCGGCGGGATTGTGTTCCTGTGAGCAGTCCACGACCGCCGGCGAGCCTTCTCGCAGCAACTCGCGCAGCGATCTCCGACGATCCCTTGCAGCAAATTCCGGCGACTTTTGTTCGTCCTTCAAGCAGCCCGCGAGCCCGGCGACGTGAACACTTCCGAACGTGATTTTCCGACGAGCAGCTTCTCCTCCGGCGACCTTGCAGCATCGTCCGGCAACCTAGCAGCAGTGACCCATCCCCTCTCGAAGCCGCTGCAGCACCTTCTCCTTCCGGCGAAACGCGAGAATCCGTCGAGCCCCGTTTGTGTTCGTTTCGTTTTTCGAGTTGTTCCCGAGAACGGTACCTCGTCGTTTTTCCGTCTCGTTTAACTCGTATATGATTTCTTTCGTTATGTGTTTGTTGTCGTGAGGTACTCGTTGAACAATGAAATATATGTGTGAATTGCTTGATGTGAATATGTGCGTTTATACATTATTATGATTTTATGTGTTATCGTATGTTCGGGACCTCTTCGATTTTCTCAAGAATCGAACGAGACCTCAAAAGTCATGTAAATCGGTGGATATTGGAACAATGTCGAGCCCTTGGTCTTATGAAAAGGCCTCGGACGAGAAATTTTATGTTAAGAATTAATTTACGAGTTGTCGAGCTTTTGAATCGCTGTTTTGGTGTTTGAAGTTATAAAAATAGCACGCTACTCGGAATGACTTGAAATTTTGAGGGATATGTTATCTGTTCATTGCCAGCCTTGGGTAAAAATTTCGTAATTTTTAGAGGTCTGTAGCTACTTTTAATAAATGAAGTGATTTCTGGTCAGAATATTGTTAAAAGCTTAATAAACTGGTTCGTGCTTCAAATGACATGAAATTTCAGTAGGTTATGCCTCTGATAAGTTTATATGTTGTGCTAAATTTTTAGAATTTTTGGACTTGATTTGATGGGGCTAATAATTTACTTATCGAATCTGCTGAAGCATTGTTTGAATTTTTATAAATTGGTTATTTCGTGAAAAATTCTGAAATGATGCCTATTTTATGTGTTGAATTATGTTTTTAAAAGATGGGAATTTTTTGAGTCCATTTTCATTTAGTTTTGATTTAAATTCGATAAACTGTTGATGCTCGTACGAATTTTTAAAAATAGTAGCGGTCAACATTCAGAGCTGAGATTTTTATACATGGACTTTAGCATGCTGTATGTTGTTGTGTTAAATTTTCAAGTTCTGATTCGTTCATTAAGTTCAAGTATGAATTAATGTTCCCATTTTGTTGATATCTTGTTCAAATTTTATAAAATAGTGTATTTTGAGTTTGAAGCTGAAAATTTGTGGTTTTACATGTTTCTGGGAGATGAAATTTTGTGTAAAGTTTCAGAGCTTAATTCGTATGGTAGCCTGACCATCTATTTTCATGTGATTAATGATTTCTATTTTCGAAACATGATTTTGAAATGAAAGTTGGGAATCGACTTGCTTTTCATTCTGTTGTGAGGTTGACTTAGTCTACCATTAGATGGAATTATTTGAACTCTCATATGTTGGTTGGTCGAGTTTTGTATTGAGTCTTAGTGTTCCAACGTCCACAGGACTTCATGAACTACTTAGTCGAAACAAGTTCGACTAGGTCTATTTTGTGTTCTTTGTTTAAAGTCAAGATAGATGTTGATTGTAGCATCTTGACTCAATGTAGGTAATCGAGGAGTCCAGCCTCGGCCTACTCCCATTGCTTTGAGTTATTATCAATCCGGAATCCAGGTGGGTTATTCTAAAATTTTCTATGCATATGTGTGACTTAAGTTGTGTTGAAAGCTTGGTGTGATCTATGTATGAAAATGAACATGTATCCTATCGGTGTGAGCTTGATGGCCATCGGTACGGTTGTCCCCGTATGATAAGATACGGTTATCCCGTGAGGTAAATCTCATTAAGACCTATGAGAAGGCCGTGTCATTGATGTGGCACGCACTCCCATGTTTCACTGATATGGCATGGCTTAGCTTTGATGAGCATAGATGTACATGATTGAGTCTTTGATGAGACTAGAGTCATTGATGTGACTAGAGATGTGACATGATTTTATTGTTTATGTTCATGCTGTGACCATACCATTTTTATGTTATTCATATGCATAGTGTGAGTACGATATTTAACTGTACTCACTCCCACCTGCTCGTAACTGATGCAGGTTAAGCAGTTGGCGGGTGACGAGACAAGACGGGTGGTGGTTATGTCATTTATTATTGCTTTATTAATTTTGCTTCCGCTTAGTTCATGAACTCATGTTGAAATTTGGATATTTTGAATTGTGTCGTTTGAACCTTGAATTATGAATTATCTTTTATGATTTGGAACTTAATGAATGCTAGTTTGGTTTATGTTTTAATATTCGAGCATGCTGTCTTTGTCTAATGTGTTTACATTTTCGGATAAAAGCTTTTGGTAAAATTAGTAGCGCCCACTAAGTTTTTATTTAATTGAGATTGCGAAAAATTTATTATGATTTTTATTAAATAAATACACTAAATCTTTTAAAATAAAGTGGGGCGTTACAGTTTGGTATCAGAGCCAGTCTGCGTTTCTGTAGACTGGTTTACAAGTGATTATGTGTTTAGATTTTGAATGATGACCACTCGTCTTCGTCACGCCGCGCTGCTTAAGGTATGTGTTTAAATAAGTATCAATGAAAATACTTATGTTATGAAATGTGAATTTGTGTTTTGCCAAAGTAGTAATAAGACTGCTTAGGATATGAAATGTTGAAATTTGGGGCTTAGGATCTATCCACCTTCGTTTTAAATTCGGACTCTAGAGATTCCTCGCTATGAGGTTCAGTTTGTTGTTATCGAGATAAGTTATGCCTATAACAGTTTCTCTTGCTATATAATTTTATTCAATGTCTTCAAGTGAGGACCCGGTCAATGAGAACCGGGAATGTATTTGCCCTCTTCGGACCTTTGCCAGGTTTCAAAAATTATGAGATGAGTCAATATCTTATAGGCTGTCATTTTTATGGATGTTCATGGCCTCTGTTCAACCTCTGGTGTGTTATGTGTTTAATATCGCTTGTGCCTTAGTAAGGGTGAGTTCATGCTAGCTCGAAGCATAGTTAGTTTGGTAAGAGATAAGGATTATGTGATTTATTGTTTCCCCTTTATGTGATATGATGAGATAAGTGTATTAGGTTGAGAGTCTCGTTTATATCATGATAGGTTTGGTCGGGTTCATGTGATGTATATGTGATCTTCGAGGATTGAGGTTGAATTTATGTATTAAAGTGAATTGTTATGTATTATCAAACCAAAAGATGTAATAATTCAAGTGAAAGACATAAGACTTTATTTTTCTATCTTGTTTAATAAGACCGAGTTGGACCTCGGACAACGTGTTTGATTATATATCAAATGTTTAAGTCTTAAGGTATTGATATCGAGGCTATGTTGTTGTGTGATCATTTTGAGTTGATGAAGGCATGAAAACTCAATTTTTTGAGCTTCAGTTAGGCTCTATTTTTGTCGAAAAAGATGATATTTCTTGGACAAGTGTTCTTCATGAGATTTGTAGTTCTCTGAATGAAGTTTCTGCGAGTTTTGGAATTTTGTGATTTAGGATTAAAATGAATTTGTTATGATTTTTCAAAATTCATCGAGCATGCTGTTTTGATAAACTTGGGCATAAGGATTTGATTTTAGTTCATGGCTATTTATGATGATCTTAACGTGCCTGAATGGAAATGTGTTCTTCATGACAAATGTAGTATATGATATAAGCTGTCCGAAGGAATTAGAATTATGCAAATTGGAGTTTTGGTTGATTTTATATGATTTTTCTAAGTTGAATTTATGTCCAGAATTTTGAAACAGTGGCTGTGTGTATGCATGAAATATATGCTCTGAATTGATGCCTTTAACGTGATGATATGTAAACATTCTTTTCATGAAATTTGTAGCTTTTCTTGTGTAGTTTCATTAGGTTTTGGGCTTATATGATTTGAAGTTCCAGTTGATTTTATATAATTTTTCTAAGTGGGATGTACACCCAGTTTTTATGAAACTAGGATTTTTGTTTAAGTGTTGAATATGTGCTCTGTTTAGGTGACCTAAACGTGTTCTTATGAAACATTCTTCTTCATGAATTTTGTATATTTCCATGTGTAGATTATATAGGTTTTGAGTTTACATGAATTGGAGCCGTGTAGCTTGAGTTGTTGCTATTTTTACTAAGGTGTTGTACTTTCGAAAATTGTTCTCTGGCTGTTTTTGCAAACTAAATGTTTTATATTCAAACTTGTTGGTAATGTTATAATTTGCCAATAGAGTCTTCAAAGAAGTTGTAGAGAATTGAGTCAGCTATCTTGGAGTTTTTTTTTTGAATTTCAGTAATATCATGTCTGTAGTTTCAGTTATTGTGCATATACTGAGAACCTGTCAAGCTCTATGTCTTTATTTATCCACTGCACCCATGTTTTGGATGTTTGCTGTATTATGTGCCTTTAAATGACTTTATCCGCCTGAGTGTTCTTCATGAAAGTGATAGAAGCATGAGTTAGGGATATTTTCCAAGTCGTTTCATCATGATATGATCTGTAGACTGGAAACTGTATGCATTTTAAATTCAAAACCGCATGCTGAAAATTGGTGCTAGTTCATGTTTAGGTTTCCAAAATGAATTGTGAATTTTCAAAAATTAGCTTTTCGTTAATTTTCATGTATATGTGCCCTATGTGTCTTAATCTGGTTGGTATTATGAAGTTAGCTGGAAACACTTGCGAGAGAAGCTTTACGCTAGATCTCGAAGTGTGGAGGCTATAGTTGTATATGTGGTCGATCTCGTTTAGGACCGCCGGCACGATTAGCTACCCGAGTAAAAGCTGTCGTGACGGTCGACATTGTTAGTCGGAAGGGTCAAGCGAGCTAACCATTCTAATGTTCGGCGATGACCGCTGAGGTTAGGATTTTTTCGGACAGTGATGTCAATGTTCGATTCCTATGGGAAATTGTAGCTCAACAGTAATGCTTTAACTGTTGTATTTTGAGAAGTATTGTAAGGAAGCCTTTTTTCTATCTGAGTATCTAGGAATCTATGGACTCGGAAATTGAAATTTCTGGTGTATACCTTAAACTGAACGCCGAACCTGGATGGGTGTAGCCACGCGAAGTGGTGGCCGAGCCCGCACGCCCGTGCTGAGAGACGTGAGGCCAACTGCAGTGGCCGACCGTTGACTCGCACGAGAGCTGCCGCCGCCATCACCGAACACAGGAACTCCCCAGGCAGTTTGTACGGCCAAACCTTGATCTTGCAGCTGGTCTCTGAACAGGTGCATGCACACGTTCTGGCGCCCCGCTTATGCAGCGCCTGTGTGTGTGTCATCTCTCGGGTGACAGTGCCTTAAACTCCAAACCGAACCGTTGTATGAAATCCTTAATCAATGACTCTCGATATATGAGGCTTGTCGATTAGTTTTCATTTGTCTTATGTGAAATTCTCTCTTGATAGCGAGAATTAGGTCCCTCATCGTTTTCGGGCAGTGTCCCGAGCCTCGATTAGAGACTATGTATACTTCGTAGGGATCGAGACCTACGAAGAGTGATAGAGTATTGGTGTTAGATCGTTAGTATGGGAATATCGAGCATCCCTAATCGTGAGACCGATTCTGCGATAGGAGATTGTTTTCGAACATTTAGTCGATATTTCCTAAACCGCATTCAATGTGTTATTCGAGTCGGCAAGGGAAGATTTGTTGACAACGGTATCAAACAGAGCCGCGTGTTCTGTAGGTATCGATGTTGAGGATATAGTGTTATTGTGGACTGTTAGCCCATTCGTATGGGATTCCGTGGCGGCCTGTTTTATAAGGACGCACAGATCATGTCGTTGTAGTAATCGAGTTTTCTACCGTGACCCGGGCACGAGATGGAAGCTCGATACAACAAGTCAACCCTATATGTTGATTCTATTGGAGTATGCTATCGAGATACGTAAGGACCGGTTAGGGTCTTGTGTATTGATAGAGGAGTAGAGTGTGAGAATACCTTACCATGGGGAGATACGCTGGTAACGATGGCTATCTAGCAACAACCCTAATGGTGCCACGTGAGGTGGCTGATATGGATATAGGTGGAGTATGCCGTTGTTCTGGTTACTGCCACGCGTACTCAGTCCTATTTTTTATTCCAGACCAAGTCGATGACTTAGCCTGATGGTTGACTCCACCACCGGAACTCGCGAGGATGCATGACACGTACTGTGCCTCTTGATGGAGGAAACGTGTGCGTGATCTCGGAGTATATGTGAGATGTGACGAGCTGCGTGTTAGGCAGAACCCTACCTGTATGGAGGTACCGGTGACCTATTGGATCAGAGGGTCCATTAGGATAAGGCTGGGAGGGGTACTCGTCAAGTCCAGTGGGAGGGTTGTCAAGGCTAGGCGACTTGGGAGAGGGAGACCGAAATTCCGAGGAAGCACCTGGATTTCATGTGCTGATGTTGTCTCCTCTTGTTTCTCGTTAGATTCTCGTCGTAGTTTGTTGTTCGAATTCCGAGGACGGAATTCTTTGTAAGGTGGGTAGACTGTAGTGCCCCGTTTATTTGTGGATTATTTGAGAAATATTATTATTATTTTTATTGTTATTATTATTGTTATTATTATTTTTGTGATAATATTTATATTTATTTTTCTTGAATGCCATAATATTAATTAATTGTCAAATGTGATTAAATGCTAAATGTCTAATTGTCTAATTGATTTTGTGATTTATTGTATTATTAATGTAAAATAATGTGTATTTAAAAATATGTACAATATATATATATATTGTTCGGTTTATTTTTTTTTATTGCGCGTTTGCATTCGTAATCGAGCCTGAGAATTTTCGTTGGAACCGAAATTGGGCCCGAGAATATCCGTTTGAATCGTAAGCGAGCCCGTGAGCCGATTTGATGTCGCAATGGCCCAAAACCAATTTGACCCAACTTCTTGGGTCCGGCCCGATAGATTTTTTCTCCTCTTTTTCTTTCGCGTGAGTCGTGTGTTTGGAGTTGTGTTTGTCTTGGACATGAAGATTTCTCATTAACCCTAATGAGAATATATATAATTCTCCATCTCGATTTCTCTCTTCATAAACGTACCCGCAGCTTTTTCTTTTTCTGATCGATAAACCCATCTCTCGTCTTTGATTCTTCCCTCACCTTTCACGCGCAAGCAGCAGAAAATCCGGCTATCACCATCTCAATCATCACCCTCGTCGTCCATCATCACTCGGGTCGTCATCATCGTCTCTATCTCGTCATTCTGTTCGTGAGCAGGACTTCTTCATCTCGCCATCCTCCTCTGTTCGAAATTCCGGCGGCCTGCAACTTCCGGCGGGATTTTGTTCCTGTGAGCAGTCCACGACCGCCGACGAGCCCTTCTCGCAGCAACTCGCGCAGCGATCTCCGACGATCCCTTGCAGCGAATTCCGGCGACTTTTGTTCGTCCTTCGAGCAGCCCGCGAGCCCGGCGACGTGAACACTTCCGAACGTGATTTTCCGACGAGCAGCTTCTCCTCCGGCGACCTTGCAGCATCGTCCGACAACCTAGCAGCAGTGACCCATCCCCTCTCGAAGCCGCTGCAGCACCTTCTCCTTCCGGCGAGACGCGAGAATCCGTCGAGCCCCGTTTGTGTTCGTTTCGTTTTTCGAGTTGTTCCCGAGAACGGTACCTCGTCGTTTTTCCGTCTCATTTAACTCGTATATGATTTATTTTGTTATGTGTTTATTGTCGTGAGGTGCTCGTTGAACAATGAAATATATGTGTGAATTGCTTGATGTGAATATGTGCGTTTATATATTATTATGATTTTATGTGTTATCGTATGTTCGGGACCTCTTCGATTTTCTCAAGAATCGAACGAGACCTCGAAAGTCATGTAAGTCGGTGGATATTGGAACAATGTCGCGCCCTTGGTCTTATGAAAAGGCCTCGGACGAGAAATTTTATGTTAAGAATAAATTTACCAGTTGTCGAGCTTTTGAATCGCTATTTTGGTGTTTGAATTGTTAAAAATCGCACGCTGCTCGGAATGACTTGAAATTTTGAGGGATATGTTATCTGTTCATTGCCAGCCTTGGGTAAAAATTTCGTAATTTTTAGAGGTCTGTAGATATTTTTAATAAATGAAGTGATTTCTGGTCAGAATATTGTTAAAAGCTTAATAAACTCGTTCGTGCTTCAAATGACATGAAATTTCAGTAGGTTATGCCTCTGATAAGTATATGTTGTGCTAAATTTTTAGAATTTTTGGACTTTATTTGATGGGGCTAATAATTTACTTATCGAATCTGCTGAAGTGTTGTTTGAATTTTTATAAATTGGTTATTTCGTGAAAAATTCTGAAATGATACCTATTTTATGTGTTGAATTATGTTTTTAAAAGATGGGAATTTTTGGAGTCCATTTTCATTCAGTTTTGAATTAAATTCGATAAACAGCTGATGCTCGTTTGAATTTTTAAAAATAGTAGCGGTCAACATTCAGAGCTGAGATTTTTATACATGGACTTTAGCAAGCTGTATGTTGTTGTGTTAAATTTTCAAGTTCTGATTCGTTCATTAAGTTCAAGTATGAATTAACGTTCCCATTTTGTTGATATATTGTTCGAATTTTATAAAATAGTGTATTTCGAGTTTGAAGCTGAAAATTTGTTGTTTTACATGTTCTGGGAGATGAAATTTTGCGTAAAGTTTCAGAGCTTAATTCGTAGGGTAGCCTGACCATCTATTTTCATGTGATTAATGATTTCTATTTTCGAAACATGATTTTGAAATGAAAGTTGGGAATCGACTTGCTTTTCATTCTGTTGTGAGGTTGACTTAGTCTACCATTAGATGGAATTATTTGAACTCTCATATGTTGATTGGTCGAGTTTTGTATTGAGTCTTAGTGTTCCAACGTCCACAGGACTTCACGAACTACTTAGTCGAAACAAGTTCGACTAGGTCTATTTTGTGTTCTCCGTTTAAAGTCAAGATAGATGTTGATTGTAGCATCTTGACTCAATGTAGGTAATCGAGGAGTCCAGCCTCGACCTACTCCCATTGCTTTTATTTATTATCAATCCGGAATCCAGGTGGGTTATTCTAAAATTTTCTATGCATATGTGTGACTTAAGTTGTGTTGAAAGCTTGGTGTGATCTATGTATGAAAATGAACATGTAGCCTATCGGTGTGAGCTTGATGGCCATCAGTACGGTTGTCCCCGTATGATAAGATACGGTTACCCCGTGAGGTAAATCTCATTAAGACCTATGAGAAGGCCGTGTCATTGATGTGGCACGCACTCCCATGTTTCACTGATATGGCATGGCTTAGCTTTGATGAGCATAGATGTACATGAGTGAGTCTTTGATGAGACTAGAGTCATTGATGTGACTAGAGATGTGACATGATTTTATTGTTTAGGTTCATGTTGTGATCATACCATTTTATGTTATTCATATGCATAGTGTGAGTACGATATTTAACTGTACTCACTCCCACCTGCTCGTAACTGATGCAGGTTAAGCAGTTGGCGGGTGACGAGACAAGACGGGTGGTGGTTATGTCATTTATTATTACTTTATTAATTTTGCTTCCGCTTAATTCATGAACTCATGTTGAAATTTGGATATTTTGAATTGTGTCGTTTGAACCTTGAATTATGAATTATCTTTTATGATTTGGAACTTAATGAATGCTAGTTTGGTTTATGTTTCAATATTCGAGCATGCTATCTTTGTCTAATGTGTTTTCATTTTCGGATAAAAGTTTTTGGTAAAATAAGTAGAGCCCTCTAAGTTTTTATTTAATTGAGATTGCGAAAAATTTATTATGATTTTTATTAAATAAATACGGTAAATGTTTTAAAATAAAGTGGGGCGTTACACAACCGCTAAACATATTTCTACGACATTAACGAGGGAGTTACTTTTCTTGAGGAGAGGGCAGTCGACCTTTCAGTGTCCTGACTTGTTGCATTTGTGGCATCTTCTTTTCGGTTTCTTTGCCACCCTTTGAGGGGCCGGTCTTTGCTAAACCGGAGCATCATGTGCCTTCGCCTTTCCTGCAGACTTCTTTCTCTTCCTGCCCTTGTGAGGCCTGGAAGGTCCAGCCTGCACGGCGACTAGCACCTAAGGTGCCTGAGTGAATAAGGCCTCCGCCGACTGTAGCTCTGCAAGCAGTTCTGGAAAAGCCATATGCATCTTGTGCATGTTGTAGTTCAACCGGAACTGATCAAAGCTCTTCGGCAGAGATTGGAGCATAATATCAACCTGGGTTTCCCCGTCAATATAACCTCCCATAACCTCAAGCTCATTGAGCTGCGCCATAACCCTGAAGGTGTGCTCCTCACGAGTGTAACCTCGACCATGCACGTACTCATCAGAGAACTCAAAGCCTCTTGCCTAGTAGCCCTAGACTGATGTCCGAACAGATCCCTGAGATTGAGAAGTATATCTACTACAGTGTCATTAGACTGATGCTGATGTTGAAGAACATTCGACATAGAAGCCAGAATGTAACACTTCGCCATCTCATCAGCCTTCTTCCACCGAGCATACTTCTCTTTCTCCTGCTCAAGAGCATCAGCCGCCGGCACCGCCGGGCAAGCATCAGTGATAGCAAACTTATAACCCTCAGCAGTCAACACTATATCTAAGTTCCTCTTCCAATCAATGCAAGTAAGATTGGTAAGCTGATTTTCTTTTAGAATGACAGACAACGGATTGAACGACATGATGAATATCCTGAGAATCATGCAATAGTTTTACAGATTAAACACTTTTGAATTTAACTCCCAATATTGATATCCTCAAAACAATATTAACTTAAATTCACTGACATCTATTACACCTCGTGAGAATGCATGCTACGTGGGTCGCCCTACAAACTCGCAATTTGTAAGAGAAGGGATTCTCAAAGGCCCATTAATTTCCATAAGTCAAAACCAAATTCATGACGAACAAAATTAATAGTCGGTCTCCATTTCGCCATGCAATAAATCGAGGGACCCCGTGCGGAGTTTATAGATAAATCGCATTCTAAGTGAATCCCATTTCTCGGTCCTAAGGTCGTCAAATTTGATTATACGTCATCCGACGGGAAACCCGTACGCTCTCATAAGATTTCCTCTAACCTTCTAATTTGAAATTTGTCCTGGTAATTACCTACAATTAAATTTTAGCAATGTCACCCGAGGGGGAGCCCATTACCGCAACTTAATTGCTTTACCGACAAATTAAAAATGGAAGCCTTAGGAATTTTACAATTAACTTTAATTTAAAATCTTTTCTCATACTTAGTATAATTTAATGAGGATTTTTAACTATTTACACAATTCCAAATTAATCTATGTTAATGCAATAATTAATTACATGCATATTTATTCATGCAATTCTAAATTAATTATGTCAATGCAATAATTAATTAACATGTTCAATAATTTATGTAATTCTAAATTAATCCATGCCAGTGCAATAATTAATTCAATGCATAATTTATTGACACAATTCCAAATTAATCATATGCATTACATAATTAATTAACATGCATAATTAATCTTGCAATACTAAATTAATCCCATGCAAGAAGATAATTAATTAACTATGCATAAATAATAATTTAATGGCATAATAAATTAAAATAAATAAATAAATAAATCCATTATTATGGCCATTAAATATTGAGTATCTTAAACAAGAAACTTGTGACAGTTCTTTCCCTGTTCAACTGGAACTTCTTTAAGCAGTAGAATCCTGGTTGATCTTGTACTGCTTGGACATCAAGTAAACCTCTCCACCTCAGCCACGACCAGCTGCCGACCGCCGCCGCCGGTGGTCAGAAATCGCCGATTTTTTTTTTTATTATTATTCTTTGAGTCTCGTTGATCTTCTTGTGATCTCCCGATCATCAACACACGATCACAACACGAAAAATATTATTTACAAAATTACATAATTCGATCCTACATCCAACGAATGGATGTACGTGTTTTCTAAACAAATAATGAAATCTATCCAGTCAACCCCCAGGCGAATAATTATTACAAACATTCATCCATAAATTCCTCGACATGTCCGAGGCTTTAAAAACAAATTTAAAACCATACATCACATTCAACAAAATTCATCAAATACATAGTCGGCCATAATAGTAGATTAACTATTTGTCCTGCAAAATCAAGTAATGCAAATATAATCCAATATATGGCTGCGTTTGAACACATCTTGTCAAATGAAGCCGTAAAAATTCGAACTTTGTACAAAACGAATTAACCAAGTTCTCTGATACCACTTGTTGGGATCTGTGAGGATCTCGTTATGTACATGTAACGCCCCACTTTATTTTGAAAGATTTATCGAATTTATTTAATAGAAACCACAATAAATTTTTTATTTTACAAACATTAATGTAATTAAAAACTCAGTGGGCGCTACTCAACCTACCAAAAGCTTTTATCCAAAAATGCTAACACAGCAAATAAAGGCAGCATGCACGAATAATAAACCATAAACCAATCTAGCATTCATTAGGTTCCAATTCATAAAAGATAATTCATAATTCCATGTTCCAAAATGACATAACCAAAATATCCAAATTCAACAAGAGTTCATGAACTAAGCGGAAGCAAGGTTAATAAAGCAATAATAAATAATATAACCACCACTCGTCATCTCGTCTCGTCACCCGCCAGCTGCTTAACCTGCATCCGTGAAGAGCAGGTGGGAGTGAGTACAGTTAAATATCGTACTCACACTATGCATATGAATAACA
>BKCP01006206.1:21865-81311 GCA_008636005.1 Striga asiatica
GCTCTGAAAATTTACCCAAAATTTCATCTTCCAGCAACATGTAAAACCACAAAGTTTCAGCTTTAAACTCAAAATACCCTATTTTATAAAATTCGAACAGTATATCAGCAAAATGGGCACATTAATTCATACTCGGACTTAATGACCGAATCTGAACCTGAAAATTTTACACAACCACATACAGCATGCTAAAGTCCACTTAATAAAATTTCGGCCTTAAATGATAACTGCTGCTAGTTTTAAAAATTCAAACGAGCAATAGCAGTTTATCGAATTTAAACCCAAACTGAAACAAAACAGACTCTAAAAATTCTCATCTTTTACAAACATGATCAAACACCTAAAATATGACTCTCAGTATAATTTCAGAATTTTCCATGTAGTAACCGATTTTTAAAAATTCAAACAACATTTCTGCAGAATCAATAAATAAAATATTATCCATATCAAATCAACTCCAAAATTTCTGAACATTTAACACAACACATATAAGACACAGAGGCATGGCATATTCGAATTTCAGCTCATTTAAGTCAGGAATGAATTTATTATGCATTTAACAATATTCTGGACAAAATACAAATTAATTATTAAAAATAGCTATAGGCCTTCAAAAATTATGAAAATGTTACACAAGGCAGACTATGAACAGATAAGACATCCCTCAAAATTTCATGTCATTCCGAGCAGTGTGCGATTTTTAAAAATTCAAACACTAATTCAGCGATTACCGGAATCGACAACTTAACACATTATTCAAATTATTAAATTTCTCGTCCGAGGTCTTCTCATAAGGCCAAGGACTCGACATTGTTCCATTATCCACCGACTTACACGAGTTTCGAGGTCTCATTCAATTTCTCATAATTGAAGAGATCCCCGAACACTTAAACGACACATAAAATCATAATTTCACATAATCTCATATCGAATACATTATAACACAAAGAAACACATCTCGTGAATCAACATAATACGAAAACAACATATATACGAGTTAAACGAGACGGGATCGACTAAGTACCTTTCTCGGGAAAACTCAGAAAACGGAACGAAAGAGAATGGCGAGCTCGCGGGCTAAAGCTCGGCGGATTCGCTCGACTCGCGGAGGAGGTCAACGGCTCGAGGGCGTGGACAAAGGTGCTGCTCGAACGTCCAAGGTTGCCGTTGAGATGCTCCGACGTGAAGGGCCGCTCAACGAGGTGCTCCTCGAATGGAGGGACGCCGAAAAAATCTCGAACAGCGGTTAGGAGGTTGCTGGTCGTCGAAAGGATCATGGCCAGAGGTGGTCTCGTCGCCGGGGCTCGCGGACTGTGAAGGTTCGACGTCGGATGTTCGTGGACTTGCTCGCGGGAGAGTCAGATTCGCCGGAAAAACGCGAAACAGGGGTCGCCGGAGTTTGCTGCGCGTGAATGCGCGGGACCTTCGCGACGGAGGTGCTGGGCGGTGATGCACGGCGAGGAGCAGAGAGGTTGCGCCGAAAAACGAGCAGGTGTCTTCCCTTCTCCTTGTGCGACGGGATGCTGCTCCTTAGCGAGGATGGTGATGGCAGCGGCGAGTTTAAGAGAGAGAGATGAAGGTGTCCGGATTTTGAGCGACAGGGAAGAGAATACAAACGAGGGCGACAGATTTGTGAGGGAGACGACGTGAGGGAGAGGAGATTTATGGTTGCGGCGTGTATCTGTTGCGAGAGAGAAGCAAGCGAGACGCTAGGTCAAAAATTTTATCTGGCTTCCCAAGATTTTTAACGCGTGAAACAAATGGGAGAAAAGATCTGTCCGACTGGGCCTGGTTTGGCGGGTTTCGGGTCATGGGTTTGGGCCAGATAAGTTCGGTTCAAAGCATACGTTTCTCTCGGGCTCGATTATTCTCGATTTTCGATCGACTTAGCCAAAATAAAAATTAGCTCGTTTCGCACAATAATTTAAAATAAGATAAAACTCGGCTATTATAATAAAATATATTTCACACATTATTAATTAAATAATAATACACATTTTAGCATTTAATAGGCAATTAGGCATTTAAATAAAATATTAATAACAATAATAAAAATAATAATAATAATGACAAAAATATTAAATAAAAAAAATTCCAAATGTTCCATAAACGAACGGGGCGCTACAGTCTACCCACCTTACAAGGAATTCCGACCTCGGAATTCGAAATACAAACTACGACATGATACAAACGAGAAAAATAGGGGAAAACATCGACACATGAAATTCGAGTAACTCCTCCGAATTTCGGTCCCCGTCCTCCCAAGTCGTCTTGTCTTGACAACCGCCACTGGACTTTGACGAGGACCCCTCTCGGCATTTTTCTAAAAGTCACCGGCACCTCCAAACAAGTAGGGTTCTGCCTATCACGCAGCTCGTCACATCTCACATGTACTCCGAGATCACGAACACGTTTCCTCCATCAAGAGGCATAAGACGTGTCATGCATCCTCACGGGTTCCGGTGGTGGAGTCAACCATCAGGCTAAGTACTCGTGGCCGTAACCAAAACAACGACATACTCCACCTCTATCCGTACCAGCCACCTCGCATGGTGAGGAATTCTCACACTCTACCCATCCATCAATACACAAGACCCTAACCGGTCTTTTCGTGTCTCGATAGCATACTCCAACGGAATCAACATACAGGGTTGACTCGTAGCATCGAGCTTCAATCTCGTGCCCAGGTTACGCTAGAAAACTCGATTACTACGCTGACATGATCCGTGCGTCCTTATAAAACAGGCCGCCGCGGAATCCCATACAGATGGGCTAACAATCCACAATAACAATATAACCCCAACACCGATACCTACAGAACACATGGCTCTGTTTGATACCGTTGTCAACAACTCTTCCCTTGCCGACTCGAATATCACCTCGAATGCGGTTTAGGAAATATCGACTAGACGTTCGAAAACAATCTCCTATCGCAAAATTTCACGATTAGGGATGCTCGATATTCCCATACTAACGATCTAACACCAATACTCTCTCACTCTTCGTAGGTCTCGATCCCTACGAAGTATACATAGCCTCCAATCGAGACTCGGGACACTGCCCGAAAACGATGAGGGACTTAAATCTCGCTATCACGAGAGAATTTCGCATAAGACAAAGGAAGACTAATCAACAAGTCTCACATATCGAGAGTCGTTGATTAGGGATTTCATACAACGGTTCGGCTTGGAGTCTAAGGCACTGTCACCCGAGAGATGACACACACACAGGCGCTGCATAAGCGGGGCGCCAGGACGTGTGCATGCATCTGTTCAGAGACCAGCTGCAAGATCGAGGTTTGGCCGTACTCATTACCTGGGGAGTTCCTGCGTTTGGTGATGGCGGCGACAGCTCTCGTGCGAGTCAACGGTCGGCCACTGCAGTTGGCCTTACGTCTCCCAGCACGGGCATGCGGCTCGACCACCACTTCACGTGGCTACACCCATCCAGGTTCGGCGTTCAGTTAAGGTATACACCAGAAATTTCAATTTCCGGTTCATAATCCTAGGTACTTAGATAGGAAAAAGGCTTCCTTACAATACTTCTCAAACTACAACAGTTTAAGCATTACTGTTGAGCTGTAATTTCCCATAGAAATCAAACATTGGCATCACTGCCCGGAAAAATCCTAACCTCGGCGGTCATCGCCGAACATTAGAATGGTTAGCTCGCTTGACCCTTACGACTAATAATGTCGACCGTCACGACAGCATTTACTCAAGTAGCTAATCGTGCCGGCGGTCCTAAACGAGATCGACCACATATACAACTATAGCCTCCACACTTCGAGGTCTAGCGTAAAGCTTCCCTCGCAAGTGTTTCCAGCTAACATCATAATACCAATCAGATTAAGTCACATAGGGCACATAAACATGAAAGTTGACGAAAAGCTAATTTTTGAAAATTCACAATTCATTTTGGGAAACATAAACATGAACGAGCACAAATTTTCAGCATGCGTGTTGAATTTAAAATGCATATAACTTTCAGTCTACAGGTCATATTATGATTAAACGACTTGGAAAATATCCCTAACTCATGCCACTATCACTTTCATGAAGAACACTCAGGCAGATAAATAATTTAAAGGCACATAATACAGCAAACATACAAAACATGGGTGCAGTGGATAAATAAAAATATACAGCTTGACAGGTTCTCATTGTATGCACAATAACCGAAGCTACAGACATGATATTACTAAAATTCAAAAACCCCAAGGTAGCTAATTAAATTCTCTACAACTTCTTTGAAGATCCCATTGGCAAATTATAAAATTATCAACAAGTTTGATTATAAAACATTTAGATTGCAAAAACAGCTAAAGAACAATTTTTCGAAAATACAGCACCTTAGTAAAATAGCAACAACTCACGCCACACAACTCCAATATATACAAACTTAAAACCTACATAATCTAAAACATGGAAATATACAAATTTCATGAAGACTACCGTTTCATAGGAACACGTTTAGGTCACCTAAACAGAGTACATAATCAACACTTAAACAAAATCCTGGTTTCATAAAAACTGGGTGTACATCCCACTTAGAAAACTTATATAAAATCAACTAGAACTCCAAATCATATAAACTAAAAACCTACAGAAACTACACAAGAAAAGCTAAAAATTTCATGAAGAGAATGTTTACATATCATTACGTTAAAGGCATCAATTCAGAGCATACATTTCATGCATACACACAGCCACTGTTTCAAAATCCTGGGCATAAATCCAACTTAGAAAAATCATATAAAATCAACCAAAACTTCAAATTGCATAATTCCAATTCCTATGGGCAACTTACATCATGTACAACATTGGTCATGAAGAACACATTTCCATTCAGGCACGTTAAGATCATCATAAATAGCCATGAACTAAAATCAAATCCTTCTGCCCGAGTTTATCAAAACAGCATGCTCGACGAACTTTGAAAAATCATAACAAATTCATTTTAACCCCAAATCATAAAATTCCAAAACTCACAGAAACTTCATTCAGAGCACTACACATCTCATGAGGAACACTTGTCCAAGAAACATCATCTTGCTCGACAAAAACAGAGCCTAACTGAAGCTCGAAAGATTGAGTTTTTGCCTTCATCAACTCAAAATGATCACACAACAACATAGCCTCGATATCAATACTTTAAGACTTAAACATTCGATATATAATCAAACACGTTGTCCGAGGTCCAACTCGGTCTTAGTTAAATAAGATAGAAAAATAAAGTCTTATGTCTTTCACTTGAATTATTACATCTTTTAGTTTGATCATATATAACAATTCACATTAATACATAAATTCAACCTCAATCATCGAAGATCACAAATGCATCACATGATTCCGACCAAACCTATCATGATATAAACGAGACACTCAACGTAATACACTTATCTCATGATATCACACAAAGGGGAATCAATAAATCACATATTCCTTATCTCTTACCCAACTAACCATGCTTCGAGCTAGCATGAACTCACCCTTACTAAGGCACAAGAGTCATTAAACACATAAGACACCAGAGGTTGAACAGAGCCCATGAACATCCATAAAAATGGCAGCCTATAAGATATTGACTCATCTCATAATTTTCGAAACCTGGCAAAGGTCCGAAGAGGGTGAATACATTCCCGGTTCTCATTGACCGGGTCTTCCCTTGAAGAAACTTAATATAATTACATAGCAAGCAAAAATGCTATGGGCATAACTTATCTCGATAACAACATACGAAAACTCATAACGAGGAATCTCTAGAGTCCGAACTTAACTCTATATCACTAGAGTTCAACATCAAACACTAAAGTTCGAATCTCATTAAAGGTGGATAGATCCTAAGCCCCAAAATTTAACATTTCATATCATAAGCAGTCTTATTACTACTTAAGCAAGAATACAAAATCACATCATAGCATAAGTATTTTCATTGATACTTATTTAAACACGTACCTTAAGCAGCGGCGTGACGAAGACGAGTGGTCATAATTCAACATCTAAACATATAATCACCTATAAACCAGTCTACAGAAACGCAGACTGGCTCTGATACCAAACTGTAACGCCCCACTTTATTTTGAAAGATTTATCGAATTTATTTAATAGAAACCACAATAAATTCTTTATTTTACAAACATTAATGTAATTAAAAACTCAGTGGGCGCTACTCAACCTACCAAAAGCTTTTATCCAAAAATGCTAACACAGCAAATAAAGGCAGCATGCACGAATAATAAACCATAAACCAATCTAGCATTCATTAGGTTCCAATTCATAAAAGATAATTCATAATTCCATGTCCCAAAATGACATAACCAAAATATCCAAATTCAACAAGAGTTCATGAACTAAGCGGAAGCAAGGTTAATAAAGCAATAATAAATAATATAACCACCACTCGTCATCTCGTCTCGTCACCCGCCAGCTGCTTAACTTGCATCCGTGAAGAGCAGGTGGGAGTGAGTACAGTTAAATGTCGTACTCACACTATGCATATGAATAACATAACAATGGTATGGTCGCAGCATGAACATAAACAATGATCACAACATGTCTCATCTCCTAATCAAAATCACACCATTTAACCTTACTCATGTGCACATCTATCGCTAGTCGCAGAACGGGGATTCATTACCCGAAGGCGGGAGTACGTGCCACTGTAACGGACACGGCCTTCCATATGGGCTTACGTACCTCACAAGGGCACGACCATATCAGGACTTAAAGGAGATTGCCACACAAGGGCACCGTACCGTAACTCGACGGGGACAACCGTACCGACGGCCGTAACAGCTCACATCGATAGGCTACATGTTCATTTTCATACATAGATCACACCAAATTTGCAACATGATTAAAATCAAACATATGCATAGATAATTTTTGAATAACAACCCACCTGGATTTGGACTGATGACAGTAATTCAGAATAGTCGTAGGTTGAGGCTTGACTCCTCAAACACCTACATTATGTCAAGATCCTACAATCAATATCGTGACTAAATCGGAAAACACAAAACAGACCTAGTCGAACTTGTTTCGACTAAGTAGTTCGTGAAGTCCTGTGGATGTTGGAACACTAAGACTCGGCACTAAACTCGACCAAACCACATATGGGAGTTCACATAAATCCATCTAAGGATTGACCAAGTCAAACTCACATCAAAACGAAAAGCAAGTCGATTCCCAACTTTCATAAAAATCATGTTCGGAAATAGAAATCATTTAATCGCATGAAAATAGATGGTCAAGCTACCCTACGAATTAAGCTCTGAAAATTTACCCAAAATTTCATCTTCCAGCAACATGTAAAACCACAAAGTTTCAGCTTTAAACTCAAAATACCCTATTTTTTAAAATTCGAACAGTATATCAGCAAAATGGGCACATTAATTCATACTCGGACTTAATGACCGAATCTGAACCTGAAAATTTTACACAACCACATACAGCATGCTAAAGTCCACTTATAAAAATTTCAGCCTTAAATGATAACTTCTGCTATTTTTAAAAATTCAAACGAGCAACAACAGTTTATCGAATTTAAACCCAAACTGAATCAAAACAGACTCTAAAAATTCTCATCTTTTACAAACATGATCAAACACCTAAAATAGGACTCTCAGTATAATGTCAGAATTTTCCATGTAGTAACCGATTTTTAAAAATTCAAACAACACTTCTGCAGAATCAATAAATAAAATATTATCCATATCAAATCAACTTCAAAACTTCTGAAAATTTGACACAACACATATAAGACACAGAGGCATGACATATTCGAATTTCAGCTCATTTCAGTCAGGAATGAATTTATTATGCATTTAACAATATTCTGGACAGAATACAAATTATTTATTAAAAATAGCTACAGGCCTTCAAAAATTATGAAAATTTTACACAAGGCATACTATGAACAGATAACACATCCCTCAAACTTTCATGTCATTCCGAGCAGTGTGCGATTTTTAAAAATTCAAACACTAATTCAGCGATTACCGGAATCGACAACTTAACACATCATTCAAATTATGAAATTTCTCGTCCGAGGTCTTCTCATAAGGCCAAGGACTCGACATTGTTCCATTATCCACCGACTTACACAAGTTTCGAGGTCTCATTCAATTTCTCATAATTGAAGAGATCCCCGAACACTTAAACGACACATAAAATCATAATTTCACATAATCTCATATCGAATACATTATAACACAAAGAAACACATCTCGTGAATCAACATAATACGAAAACAACATATATACGAGTTAAACGAGACGGGATCGACTAAGTACCGTTCTCGAAAAAACTCAGAAAACGGAACGAAAGAGAATGGCGAGCTCGCGGGCTAAAGCTCGGCGGCTTCGCTCGACTCGCGGAGGAGGTCAGCGGCTCGAGGGCGTGGACAGAGGTGCTGCTCGGACGTCCAAGGTTGCCGCTGAGATGCTCCGACGTGAAGGGCCGCTCAACGAGGTGCTGCTCGAATGGAGGGACGCCGAAAAAATCTCGAACAGCGCTTAGGAGGTTGCTGGTCGTCGAAAGGATACGGCCAGAGGTGGTCTCGTCGCCGGGGCTCGCGGACTGTGAAGGTTCGACGTCGGATGTTCGTGGACTTGCTCGCGGGAGAGTCAGATTCGCCGGAAAAACGCGAAACAGGGGTCGCCGGAGTTCGCTGCGCGTGGATGCGCGGGACCTTCGCGACGGAGGTGCTGGGCGGTGATGCACGGCGAGGAGCAGAGAGGTTGCGCCGAAAAACGAGCAGGTGTCTTCCCTTCTCCTTGTGCGACGGGATGCTGCTCCTTAGCGAGGATGGTGATGGCAGCGGCGAGTTTAAGAGAGAGAGATGAAGGTGTCCGGATTTTGAGCGACAGGGAAGAGAATACAAACGAGGGCGACAGATTTGTGAGGGAGACGACGTGAGGGAGAGGAGATTTATGGTTGCGGCGTGTATCTGTTGCGAGAGAGAAGCAAGCGAGACGCTAGGTCAAAAATTTTATCTGGCTTCCCAAGATTTTTAACACGTGAAACAAATGGGAGAAAAGATCTGTCCGACTGGGCCTGGTTTGGCGGGTTTCGGGTCATGGGTTTGGGCCAGATAAGTTCGGTTCAAAGCATACGTTTCTCTCGGGCTCGATTATTCTCGATTTTCGATCGACTTAGCCAAAATAAAAATTGGCTCGTTTCGCACAATAATTTAAAATAAGATAAAACTCGGCTATTATAATAATATATATTTCACACATTATTAATTAAATAATAATACACATTTTAGCATTTAATAGGCAATTAGGCATTTAAATAAAATATTAATAACAATAATAAAAATAATAATAATAATGACAAAAATATTAAATAAAAAAAATTCCAAATGTTCTATAAACGAACGGGGCGCTACAGTACAAGTCACGGATTCAATAGCAAACGTAAACCTATGCGCAGCGGATCTAAAGGTTTGACGTAGAGAACTTACGGCTTAAAATTTATGTAGATATGGTTGACCACGAACGGTTGACCGCAAATCACGTCTTGGGTTGCGCGAACAAGATCAGATCAACATCGGATCAAACGGGTGCAAACAGATGATGACGAACTTTGTTGTCAGACGGCTTTCGAAGGCGCGTGTGGAGTCGGATGGCGGCGATGGAAAGCTCTCGTCGAGACGGTCGTCTGGGTATGTTGGGACTCTCAATCGGACTTCCGGTTAGTTCTGTAGGATAAAATATATTTCGTTTCAGTTTACCTACAGATCTTTTACTGTATTACTCACTACACCCTTCTTCAACTTGTACCAGTGGAGCAACATGAAGAAGATAAAGCTCGAATGAGATCTTTAGAGAGAGAGAGTAATGATTTATATATAAAGCTACAGTAGGGACCCTTAGGAGATTAGGAAAAGGCTCCTTAATTAATTAAACTAACTGTTGGTCAAGCCCACTCCTCTAATTAATTAAATAATAATAATGGGCCACCAACATTATATTATTGCTCTCCCTTTTCCTAGCCCAAATTACATTTGAGACTCTCATAATAATTACTCGATTTACCTCCCCACGTTTAAGATATAATGTCTATTAATTAATTCGATTACTGACAATCAAAAATTAATTAATTTATTATTATTTTACCGAAGCTAGCGCTCGTTCATCACATTCTTATTATGCCGGAACTTAATCCACCTGCAGGGTTTAGCATAACAATCCTTCATGAACTCACTCCGGGGTCATCATCAAACTAACGCACATGATGACCGTAAATATCCTAACTGCGCATCCTATATATAATAATATTACCCAAAACAGTAGAAATATTATTCCAGCGAACTGAACCTCACCCATGTGAATCAAAGTAATATATATTATATATATCTGCCTGTTTAATATCTTACGGGTTAAGAGAACGCAGTAATTAACTGAGGCCTAGTTCATTTACGACGATCAGTATAAAATGAACTTCTGCTCTCTAGGATCCTGTTCAATACATAAATGTACTAGTGCAACTAATCAGTCAAGACAAACTGTACAGTTGACACTACAACCGTTCGGATGGGGTGTTCATGTCCATCTAGGTTGTGAACAACTATTCTTGTTCGCAAGTAACTGATAGAATGATCTTCGGTTCGTCCGATGAAGACCCACTCTATCTAAGTACATAACAACAGAACTTAGAACTTGTTTAATCTAACATGATTCTCATTCATAAAGGGCAAATGTGCAATAACATATAAAGTCAATCTTTCAGTATATAACACTAACACTCGCAGCTTAGAGGCCTATGAAAAGTAGCTTTGCAGAACGTCGGCTTCGAGCTCAGGGGCCTGGGTTAAAGAAGAACAGAAATCCAAAAGGTCCACAAGATAAGATCAATCATAAAAAGGCCCTGCATGAATACAACAAGCAACTCTCTAATTACTGAAAGACCTCTTAGCCCGGAGCAAGTAACTCTTGCTCAAGAAAAGCTCCTAAGTCATTTCAAACGTAGTCATTTCAGCCCGCACAAGGTCAATGACTCTGTTTGATAAAGGCATAAAAGATTCAAAGCATACATACAATTAAGGTGGCAAATGAGCTTAAAATACTTAGCTCAAGAGCTCATGGAATACGAGTAAAGTAAAAGACATGAGGAAGAAAGACCAGTTGATAAACAAAAAAAGAAGTACCTTATTAATTGAAAAACCATTACAAAGGCCCAAACATAGGCAGACTAAATTCCAAAAAACAAATTACATCAAAATGCAGTCTTAAAGGGGAGTCGAAGAAGACGCCTCCACAGTAGATTGTTCTTAGCCAGCTCGAATATTCAAACGTTGTAGGACAACAGACAGAGGTGTTCGCACGGCTTATCAGGGTTTTCTTCCCAGCCCACAGGGTTAGGGAGGCCTTCCAATAGTTCATCATCGTCAAAGCAGCTCGTGAAGGCACCAGCAACAACTTTTTCTCTTGTCTTCTTCACACGGATCTCAAAGTATTGTTGGACCACCGACGCCAACCAGTATACTCCTTAGAGTTCATAAAACAACCAAGAAGGGCCATACGATACTTTTTTTGAAAGGTTCTCCCTCGATATGAGGTAAAAAACGAGGCAAGAACCTCCTCGCGAGCAACAGCCTCGCGGTCAAGAAAAGAGGCAGAAAGTTAGGAAAGCTCTCTCCATAGACAGGTGGCCTCAGCAGCCTCTGACCTTATTTCTCTAGCTCGGCCTTCTCAGCCACATACACGTTTTCAAGCTCAGCAACCTTGGCCCTATCGTCTTCAAGCCTACCGTCCAAGGAGGAAATCGTAGCATCGTGAAAACGGAGCTCTCTCTTCAATTAATCCACCTCAACAGTAAGGTCCTCGCCAGATAACTCCTCATTTAGTAGAGGAGCCAACCCAGACAGAGTATGTTATGTGAACAGGGGAGCATGAGTCAAGCTTTCATTAATAAAGGCAAAAAAAAAAGAACACAAGAGAAATAGTCGAGCTCGATACCTGGACAGTGTGGTTTAGAATAAATCCATTCCAAGAAGCCCTCTTGCCACGCTAGCACTCAGTCTCATCCCGAGGAAAGATCAACAGTAAGTAGGCCACTTACTCAGCCACATTCTTTAAGGTTTCAAACCTCGCAGGTTGTTCAAGACCAGAAGCCTCAACAAGATCATCTTGAGCAGTCTGCTCCTTTCTAAATCGAGGCCCTTTCTTCGAAGTCTCAGTCTGCCCAAGCTCGACGTCCCCAAAAAGTATTTGGACGAAGGAGGGGGGCGAGTTGTTTTGCAACGGAAGCCTCTACAGTGGCCGTTGGGGTAACCTCAATGGCACCAGTTTTGGCAGCACCAGTCATGGCAACAGTCTCAATCGATGTATCAATCCTTAGATCGCCTAATACTAGCGGGGTAATAGCTACTGTTGGTATAAAGTGTGATTCAGAGGCAAAGGAGTTGTGGTTAAGATATTATTAATGTTAAATTTCATAGTCCAAATTCTTCATACTAGTAGTATTTTAGTTTAGAAGATTAATAAAACTAGGAACACTTTAACCAATCTTTGATTGGTGATCTTATATATTTTTCCCTTCATTTTATGAAGGGAAAAGCAACATATATTAGTAACATCCAAATCATTCTGATTTGGACTTCTTTAATCCTGGCGATGTATAGTAATAGGTAACTTATCAGTCTCATGAGCTGAAGATGCATGTTCGACTCCTGCCGCCGCCTTACTTAGTGTTCCTTGCTTGGTAATCCTTCCAAATGTAGGTTTCCTACTTTATTGAAATAGATAAGTGGTGTGTAATAAAAAGAAACTCTTGGAATTTGTAGTATGTAAATATTACACGCATGCTATATATGAAAGAGCAGTATGATGGTAATAACTTACTGTTCTTTCATGGTTCCAAAAATCCTCCATACAAGAAGAAGAGAAAAAGAAGATAGAAGTCCAATTTCCTTCCCTTGAGGCTGCTTTTTGGTCTCTATCCCCCTTCGGAGAAGACAAATAGAATATTAGTAGGAGGAGACTATTGCATGGGTAATTTTTTTTTACTCAAGCTAGTAAGCTAGTATACACGCATTTGCCTGATTGCTTTAAGAAAAGCTTGACCTCCACCTGTCAAAACCTATGGAATGAAGTAACTCGACTATAAAGGTACTTTAGAAACGAAGCGAAGCACTATGGCATGATTGTCGGCTCACAAAAATAGAGCCTGACCGTTTGTCCTGTTTTTGTTGCATTTTTCGTGTTTATTTTATCTTTCTTATTCTCCTGTTTTAGGTCTTTTCTTTAGTTTTTAGTCCGTTTCGTGTTTTATTATGTGTTTTTCTTCATTTTGAGTCTTTAGGTGTTTTTCGTTTGTTTTTCCGGTTTTCTTTTGTGTTTTGTCGTTTTTGATGTGTAGGTCGGGAGCTTCAGGAAAATTTTCTCTTCAAGAAAAGTTGGTTTCGAGAGAATAACTGGATAGATGGGTTCGTTAGCTACGCTTAGACAAAAACGGAACTCAATTCAGAGTTCGAACGAGCTCAAACGAGGCCAAAATGTAAGATGGTGCAGTGCACCCCGGGTCGCGACCCGCGACGTACCCCAGCGCCCAGCGCCCAGCGCGCGCGACCCGTGACCGAGCGTGTCGCACCTCGCGAAAAGAACAGAGACGCTCCAGCCCTGTGACACTGCTGACTCGTGACTCGCGAGATAACTCGCGAGTCACGACTGGTTCGACCCTGTTTTTATTTTTGCTCGTTTTTACTCGTTTTAGCTCCGTTTTTCGAGCACTATATATCAAAACGACCCTTGTGGGAACAACCCCCAATATTGTTTTTTCACTTTCTCCTTCTCTAAAACTCAGATTTATATCATTCTTTTTGCTCAATTCTCTCTTTACTTTTTCGGATTTAGCTTTGTCATTGGATTCGAATATTGGATTTCTATTAATCGTAAGTTTTTCTTTTCATCTAATCCAAGAATATGATGGCTTTGATTGTTGATCTTGTTGATTTTTAATTCCATATGAGCAACTAATTCGTTCACTAGGGATAGGGAATAATGATGATGTTTAGAATTTAATTGTGATTATCATGCTTGTTGATCGTTCAATTTATGCGAGTTGTTCTTAACTAGGGTTTATAATTCTCGTACATTGGAATATTGAATATTGTCGAAGAGTGACACTTCGATTAGCAATTGATTTCCAATTGAATATGATTCGTGCTTTTGTGATGTGTTTAAATCCAACGAACTAGTAGATTAACAATCGTCTAGGATAATTAATCAACTCTTAGAACCGAAATGGGAGGAGTTGATCGATCTAAGCTCGCATGAAATAGACTTGTTCGGAAACGTATTGTCTATGTGTTGAGTGATTTGTGTGATTTACCGTCTATGTTACCCTCTTGTTACGAAGAGTTATTGAGGACTACCTCTAGACGTTAGGTTGTTCGGATCATTCAACCGAATGATCTTAGCTTGATATTTGCATTGGTTAGAAAATCATTATCCCCGATTCCTTAGCTTCTTATCATCATTTGATCTTAGTCTTTGCAGTATAGTTCTGATGGGCCTACTTCCAGATCTGGAGTAAACCGGTGGTTATGAGCTCAGATCTGCTTGAACCGCCTGTAAATCGTTACTAGACCGCGAGAATACCTGCAAAAACTCAACGCCGGAGGTGTTTTCGGCGTAGAGCCTCCGACGCTAGAGTCAGTATGTGAGTGATGAGGAGAGGCTGCGCAGCAGCTATAGGGAGAGTGGGAATCAATGAGAATTAGGGTTTGGGTTACCTCGCCTCTTTTATATAGGAGTGAATACTTACTTGAAGTGCCCAAAATGCCCAAGTCGGTAGACCTAGAAGGTCCAAAATGCCCCTGTCGATTCGTCTCCCCTTTGTTGCTGAGTCATCGCAAGATTCCTTCTTATCCTTGGTAATGTGTAGAGCTTTGGATATGTTGCAAGTGTGGTGAATCGTCTTCACCCCTTTGATCCTCGAGATGTACAGAGTCGACCTCGAGAACTAGGAGGTCGACTTACGAATATACACAGTTTCGGAGGCTACACCTGGTTGAACTCCATGCGGTGGTCGTCTCTTAAAGAGTCGTCATGAGGGAGTCGACTAGTGGAAGTCGACCTAGAGTATCTGGATGGTTGGGAGTTGCATTCTTGATGTCCTTCTAGTATGAGGTCGACTAGCCGAAGTCGATAGTTAGAGGTCGACTTGTGAGAGTCGACTAGACCAATTTCCGCCTCTTCTTGATTGTTTCCGGTAGAGTCGACTTCAGGGAAGTCGACTTGAGCATATCGACGAGTCACCTCGATGTGTGACTCGTTCAAGTGACCCACCGGTCGAGTAGAAAGCCTCATGAACCGGGTTATCCTTATGTGACTATATCAAGTTCAATTTTGCATTCCGAAAATTACTCTAAACAGTCGACTGTTTAGGAGTAAATTTGATAATCGACTTAGCTATACTCGTTCTTCGTTCCTCGACATCGAAGTTCTACCCTTGTGGCTGTTTGATGCTGTAGTGGTGTCATCATTGCCTTCTAGATAATTCTGACAACCTGACACCTTTTCAAGTTTCGAATTTCAAATTCGCAGTTATCACGTCACTTTAAGTCCGCCGCTTCGCCTTCCGCGCTTCGCTAGGGACCGTCAGATCGGATCATGATCCTACGGCTGACAACCATTTGCTCCCTCTATAAGTATTCCCCTCTCTTTTAAGAGGTTACTTTTCTGCACTCTTGCTCTCTGAACCTTCTCCAATCTCTCCGGTGCTTTCCGTGCTTCTTGCTTTTCCAGCGCTCCCCTAACTTCGGCGATTACAGATTCAGAGTTTCTCCGGCAACAACCATGTGTAAGTGTTCCGATTCCTCAACTCACGTTACTCTTTGTTTTCTATAAATTTTTTGAATTTTTCTGGGTTTCTTGCGCTCCGAGACTGTTGTGTTCTTAGGCGTTAGTTGAGTGATTCTTCGCGAATTGCGTTAGATCTTCTTTTTCTGGACCTTCCCTTAGATTTCTTGTTTATCCCAATCTTGTCTTCTGTCGACTTTTAGTATCAAGTCGATTTATGCCCCTTTGGTTGATTTAGGTTTTGACCTTCTTCGCTCTTGCTCGTTCATCGTTATTAGGACGGATCTCGATATCCCCTTTGCTTCGAGGCCACCCTTTCGTAGTTATTCCTCGGCTCGACTTTTGTCGACTTTCATAAGTCGAGTTACTCATTGGTTATCCCTTTCTTCGCTCTGTACTAACTTCGCCTTTACTGATTTCGATTCTTCTTTTTCGTTTGTCTAGATTCTGACTCTGACTCTTCGTCCGATACTGTCGAGCGCTTGATCGACGCGGGCGCTCAATCATCTAATTCAGTACAGGTAGTCGGTTTCAAACCGGCCAATCAGCCTTCGCCTTCTCTCTCAGATGTATCATCTTTCGGCATCGACCAAGATGCTCATAGACAAGCATTGATGTCGGGTGTCTTGGCTGAAGATCCCGAGTCTTCTCGCGCTAATAAGTCTCCTCGTCTCGACCTCATTCCTCGAGGTATTCCCCTTAGGATTTTAGAATTACCTGTATATAGAACTAGTCCTCCTTCTTTACCAATAATTGCGCCTCTCCTCGAGGCTCGAAATGTTGTATCTGTAGCGTGTCCCTTAGCAAAAATAGCTGTTTTAAATCCTTTTTGTTATGCCTCTGCAGCCGAGGTCGAGGGCTTTAGGGCATACAGCGGACTTCCCGCCGATTGGGAACTGGTCATTCCCCGTCTCAATGACGACTTCGCTAAGCCTCCTCCTGGCTTTTATACTTTCTTTATTGACCAAGTGTTATTCGGCCTTCGTTTTCCCATTCAACCCGAACTTCGCGCTATTAGCGACTTGTATGATGTACCCATAAATCAGTTTTCTCCTAATGCCCTTCGTATCATGATCGCGTTTATCGTCGTCTCCAAAATAAAGCTTCAATATTTTTCTCCCGAGTTTCTCTTTTATTGCTATAGCTATAGATTCATAAAGGACGCCCATTGTCTGGGTCGTCGTGCTGGAGTCACTTTTCTTGATGACCTTTTTTCAAACGTGACGAGATGGAAATCTAAGTTCGTTTTTTATCCGACCTGCCTCCGGTTTGTATCCATACCCGAACACCTGGATTACGTCCAAGGTTAAACAAAATAAACGACCGCAGTCTTCTATGTTCGAGTCGATGTTGACCGAACTCAATAAAAGTACTTATAAAGCTCGACCGTTAATTAAAGAGATGTCCCTCCTCAATCATGTCGGCCTTGTTATTGACGAGGATCTTCCTCGTCTCGACGATCCTCGTAAGTGATTTTCATTCTCACTATTTTTGAGTCTTTATGCTAGTGTCTGATACTTGATGCTTGTTTGTAGATTCCGTCCTCGCTCGATTTGAGAAGTCGACTGCGGCTCGGCCCACCCCTCCGAAGAAACCCAACTTCATCTCGGGATCGGGTGCGGGCGAGACGGCAGTCGAGACGACTGCCGCCAAGAAATCAAAGGCTGCGCCCCAGCCTTTGGGGAGTCAGAAGAAGGCCTCGGGCTGGATTCCCCGAAAGCGGGCTCAAGACAATGGCGACGCCACCCTTGTCCCTGGCTCGCTCAAGCGCCAGAAGACTAAAGGCAAGGGTAAGGCTGTCGCACAAACTCCTCCTCCTGGCCAACTCGAGACGGCCACCCTCGAGAGGCCCTCCCGACTTTGGGATCACCCCCATCCTCACGAGATCGCCCAATACTTCGACTCCATCATTCCTGCTGCCGACAAGGCCCGCGCCGACCGTGATCATTACGACCGTGCTAGTCGTGCGCTCCTTTGTCTTTCCCGGGTAAATTTTATTTTTATTCAGTTGATTATTTCTACTTAAGCTTTTATCCTTTTCTAACTTCGTTTGTTCGCGGTTCTTTCCAGTTCATGGCCTTTATTATGCCCTCTCTCCTCGAGGACACCAGCTCTCCCGACTCCGACATTCGCGCTTACAAGAAGAAATACGAGGATCTGCTTGTCGAGCTCGAGAAGAAGGATGACGACCTCCTGGCTGCCAACGCTCTGATTGCCAAGCTGAAGACTGAGAAAGCTGCTGCCCTCTCCAAGGTCGACCAGATTCAAGCCGATTTGGCAAAGGCGACTGACGATGCGATGGTCGAGAGGGAGGCGGGGATCCTCGAGGGACGCAGGACCTTCCTCAAGTCACCAATGGGTTCTGTGTTCCTCGAGCACTATTGCCAGGAGGCTGTAAATCTATTCTGTAACTCCCCCGCCTTCCTCGACAAGCTGTGCCCTGCGACTCTCCAATACTTCAACTACACGTTCGACGTGTGGGAGAAGGCCGTGGAGAATACTGAATGTGCGGGTAAGCTCGACCGCGAGGCCGTCAAGCAGACCCTTCCTTTCCCCGATGGCTATAGGGGCGATGCGACTCTCCCCTCGGACCACCCGTGGTGGGTCGACCTTGAGGCTAGAGCCATTCGCAAGGCCGGATTGGGTGGTCGGCTCGAGGTTCCTCCCGCCCCTTTGGCTGGTCTGACCGAACTAGTCGGGCCAAATGGGGCGGATCATACGGGGTCCTCTGATGCCGAAGAACGTGAAGGGCCGATCGGGGACGAAGAGGTCGAGGGGGCAGAGCAGGAGGCAGTTCGTGCTGATGAAGGCGAGAAGACCGAGACGGTCGTTGCCGGTGGTGGTAGTGAGGAGGAAAAATCTGATGCTGAATCGTAGAAATGTTCTTGTTTTCGTTTGTTTGTGTTTTCTTTGTTTTGTTTTGTTTTGTTTTTTTTTTGTCGTCTCGGCCCATTTTCAAGATCTGTAAGGGTCGAGACGGCTGCAAGTGTAATGGATTTTCATATCAATATAATCCTCTCTTTTTTTTCTTTCATCGCTTGTGCTGCATTCCCAATTGTTTTGCTGTTTGTTTTCCATGTCTTCTCCCCAACCCTTCTTGCGAGCTGGTCGAAGTCGAGCGACGATTTGAACAGCTTCTTAGCTGTGAAACGAAAGTTTTTCAACTCGTCTTCTCCCAACCCCTCTTGCGAGCTAGTCGAAGTCGAGCGACGATTTGAACAGCTTCTTAGCTGTGAAACGTAAGTTTTTCAACTCGTCTTCTCCCAACCCCTCTTGCGAGCTGGTCGAAGTCGAGCGACGATTTGAACAGCTTCTTAGCTGTGAAACGTAAGTTTTTCAACTCGTCTTCTCCCAACCCCTCTTGCGAGCTGGTCGAAGTCGAGCGACGATTTGAACAGCTTCTTAGCTGTGAAACGTAAGTTTTTCAACTCGTCTTCTCCCAACCCCTCTTGCGAGCTGGTCGAAGTCGAGCGACGATTTGAACAGCTTCTTAGCTGTGAAACGTAAGTTTTTCAACTCGTCTTCTCCCAACCCCTCTTGCGAGCTGGTCGAAGTCGAGCGACGATTTGAACAGCTTCTTAGCTGTGAAACGTAAGTTTTTCAACTCGTCTTCTCCCAACCCCTCTTGCGAGCTGGTCGAAGTCGAGCGACGATTTGAACAGCTTCTTAGCTGTGAAACGTAAGTTTTTCAACTCGTCTTCTCCCAACCCCTCTTGCGAGCTGGTCGAAGTCGAGCGACGATTTGAACAGCTTCTTAGCTGTGAAACGTAAGTTTTTCAACTCGTCTTCTCCCAACCCCTCTTGCGAGCTGGTCGAAGTCGAGCGACGATTTGAACAGCTTCTTAGCTGTGAAACGTAAGTTTTTCAACTCGTCTTCTCCCAACCCCTCTTGCGAGCTGGTCGAAGTCGAGCGACGATTTGAACAGCTTCTTAGCTGTGAAACGTAAGTTTTTCAACTCGTCTTCTCCCAACCCCTCTTGCGAGCTGGTCGAAGTCGAGCGACGATTTGAACAGCTTCTTAGCTGTGAAACGTAAGTTTTTCAACTCGTCTTCTCCCAACCCCTCTTGCGAGCTGGTCGAAGTCGAGCGACGATTTGAACAGCTTCTTAGCTGTGAAACGTAAGTTTTTCAACTCGTCTTCTCCCAACCCCTCTTGCGAGCTGGTCGAAGTCGAGCGACGATTTGAACAGCTTCTTAGCTGTGAAACGTAAGTTTTTCAACTCGTCTTCTCCCAACCCCTCTTGCGAGCTGGTCGAAGTCGAGCTGGTCGAAGTCGAGCTGTATCAGTTTTCGTTGTTTAGATGTACTGAAGTTGGTTGTACGAGATTTTTCCTTCTGTAAACGCGACAATTACATAATTGTGTATGCCGGTGTAAACCGGTGGATGTGAGTGTGAGATTTGTAAAGTTGCTCGAGATTTGTAAAGTTGCTCGAGATTCCGCTTCGAGAATTTTACAACTTCGTAGTTGTGTTAGTCGACTCCGTAGTCGAAGGCTTCGTAGCCTACTCGAGATTCTGCTCGAGAGTTTTACAACTTCGTAGTTGTGTTAGTCGTCTTCGTAGTCGAAGGCTTCGTAGCCTGCTCGAGATTCCGCTCGAGAATTTTACAACTTCGTAGTTGTGTTAGCCGACTTCGTAGTCGAAGGCTCCGTAGCCTGCTCAAGATTCCGCTCGAGAATTTTACAACTCCGTAGTTGTGTTAATTGATTTCATAATCGTTGGGAAGTTAGTCGGCTTCATAGCCGCTTTGAAAAATTCAAATTTTCATGCACATATTGAAGTCGACTCATAAATGTAAGAAACATAATTGAAGCATAAACAAATTCATTTCATCATTGAATTCAATTCAGACATTGTTCGGTACAAAAAGTAATTCGAAATATTGCCTTAAGCGTAAAAGCGTTTGAGATGGATCACGTGCCAGAATCGCGGGAGTTGTCGACCTTCTCCGTCTTCGAGTTCATACGCGCCCCTCTCGAGCACCTTGTGATGGTGTAGGGCCCTTCCCAGTTAGCTTCGAGCTTGCCGACATGTTTGAGGGCGTCGGCTCGTTTGAGGACGAGGTCCCCCACTTGGAATTGTCTGGTTCTGACCTTTTTGTCGAAGGCTGCTCGCATTTTCTGTTTGTACTCAACGGAACGTACCCAAGCTTCCTCTCGGCCCTCTTCAATTAGGTCTAGGGCTTCTTCAATCATTTCTTCATTTTTCCTTTCCTCATAGAACTTTGATCTGTGAGAGTCGAGGCCGACTTCAATCGGCAGTAGTGCATCCATCCCGTAAACCATGTGAAATGGGGATTGTCCCGTCGAACTTCTTGGAGTCGTCCTGTAAGCCCATAGGACCGTTGTCAACTCGTCGACCCAAGCGCCCGATGTTTTTTCCAGTCGTTTTTTCAGTCCTTGGAGGATGGTTCGATTAGTCACTTCGACTTGCCCGTTTGCCTGTGGATGTGCGACTGGCGCAAATCTCTGTTTGATTCCCATGTCGAGGCACCATGCTTGGATCCGTTTTCCTTGGAATTGAGTTCCATTGTCTGAAATTAACACTTTCGGAATTCCAAATCGACAGCAAATATTGTTGAACAAAAATTGTATCATCTTTTCTTCAGTGATTCGTGCTAAGGGTTCCGCCTCGACCCACTTACTGAAATAGTCGACTGCGACCACCAGAAACTTTCTTTGTCCTGTCCCCGTCGGCAATGGTCCTACCAAGTCGATTCCCCATTGAGCAAAGGGAATTGGGGAGTTGATCGTCGTCATGTACTCTGCCGGAATATGAGTGATTTGGCCATGGCGCTGGCACTTCTCGCATTTCTGGACTAACTGCTCGGCCGCTGCTCGAATTTTGGGCCAGTAGTATCCTGCTCGCAGAGCTTTGCCCGCTAAAGCTCGAGATCCGACATGCGCCCCGCAACACCCTTCATGGATTTCTTTTAGGACCTGAACACCTTCTTCTTCGGACACGCACCTCAAATGTGGTCCAACCATCGACTTCTTGTAGAGGATCCCGTCGACTTCAAAATATTTGCTCAAATATCGAGCTGTTTTTTCTGCCTCTTGTTGGTCTCCTGCCGGGATTCGACCCTTCAGAAGTTCTCGAATCGACTTTCTCCAATCATCTTTCTCGTCAACTTCCATAGTTTCACTTAGGATGCTTCCCTCGAGGTGCATCGTGGTGATGTGATTTCCCACTTTTCCTTCATTCGAGCTCGCAATTCGTGCGAACCAATCGGCTCGTTTATTCTCTTCTCGAGGGATCTGTGTTAATTCGAACTTCTCTAAGCCTTGTACCAAGCTTTGGATTTCCTCGACATATTTCATCATCCTCTCTTCCTTAACTTCACAATTTCCCAGCACCTGGCCAACGACAAGTTGCGAGTCGGAATGTGCTGCGATTTCTGTTGCTCCACCACCAATTGCCAATTGTATCCCTTTGATAAGTGCTTCGTATTCGGCTTCATTGTTTGAGGCTTTGAATCTCATCCTGATTGCGAAGTCAAGTTGCTCGCCTTCGGGAGATACTAGGACGACTCCCAGACCGGATCCTTTGGCCGCAGAGGATCCGTCGACATGCATTATCTATTTCCTCTCTTCTCCTTTGGTTCCTTCTTGAATGAAATCGGCCAGAGCCTGGGCCTTAATCGCGCGCCTCAGCTCGTACTTGATAGAATACTCACTTAGCTCAACTGCCCATTTTACGAGTCGACCTGAGACTGTAGGTCGACCCAATGTTTCTCCCAGCTGGAAGTTCGTTCTCACCACAATTGTATGATTCAGAAAATAAGGTCTCAGCTTTCTAGCTGTTATGACAAGTGTTAGAGCGGCTTTTTCGACTTCTGGGTATCTCGTCTCTGCGCCTTGAAGTACTCGACTTGTGTAATAGATCGGTTGTTGGGAACTTCCGTCTTCCCGCAGCAGCACCGAACTTAAAGCAAACTCTCCTACTGAGATGTATAGAATTAACTCGTCGCCTGGTTCTGGTTTGGTCAACAAGGGCAGACCGCTCAGGAACTCTTTCAACTTCTCAAAGGCCATCTGTGCCTCGTCGCTCCATTTGAACACCATCTTCTTCTTAAGCAGTTTGAAAAAAGAGAAACTCTTCTCGGCAGCTCGAACAATGAATCTGCTCAAACCCGCAATCCTTCCTGTTAATACTTGGACTTCTCTAATGTTTCGCGGTGGAGCCATGTCGAGTATGGCCTTCACTTTATCCTGGTTCACCTCAATTCCTCGTTCCGTGACCACGTAGCCCAGAAATCGTCCTGCTCTCACTCCAAAAGCGCACTTGCTCGGGTTCAACTTCATCCCAAACGCCTTAAGGGTGTTGAAAGTTTCCCTTAAGTCGTCTGGGTGTGAAGTCGAGGATTTACTCTTCACCAGGATATCGTCAACGTACACTTCCATATTCCAGCCGATTTGAGGTTTGAACATCCGATCCATCAATCGTTGGTAGGTTGCTCCTGCATTTTTTAGGCCAAAGGGCATGACGACATAGCAATATGTCCCCTTGCTCGTCACAAAACTCACTTTACTCTGATCCTCCGGTGCCAAAGGGATTTGATGATATCCCTGCGACGCGTCCATCATGCTCAACAACTCGCAGCCAACTGTGGAGTCGACTAGCTGATCGATCCTAGGCAAAGGGTAATGATCCTTAGGGCACGCCAGGTTCAGTCGTGGAAGTCGATGCACATACGCCACTTGTTCAATGCCTTCCTCACCATAACTGTGTTAGATATCCATTCGGGGAATTGGATCTCCTTGATATGTTTGGCCTTCAGCAACTTATCCACCTCGACTTCGATTGCTTTGTCGATTTCAGCGCCATGGTGCCTGAGTCGCTGCTTCACAGGTTTTCTGAGGGGGTCGACATTGAGTTTGTGTTCCATCACCTCTGGGTCGATTCCAGTTAGCTATTCAGGCGAGAAGGCGAATATATCCTTGAATTCTTTCAGCAATCCCACCAACTGTTCTCGCAACTCGTCCTCCAACTCTCTCCCGACTTTGGTGGTTTGGTCCTTTGACTCTCCTATTTGAATCTCCATCAGTTCGCCATGGGGCTCAAGGTCACTCCCTCTCGGCCTTTTCTCACTCGTCATTGGTCTCTTGCCCTCTTTGACCTCAGCTCGTTGATTGGTTTTGACTGCGATTTGGTAGCATGTTCTTGACAACTTTTGATCTCCTCGAGCTTCTCCCACTCGATCTCCTACGGGAAACTTCAGCTTCATGTGATAGGTCGACACAACAGCTTGAAATGCGTTGAGCGCTGGTCTCCCCAGAATCACGTTATAAGCCGACTCGACATCAACCACAACAAATCTCACCATTTTGACTTTCCTCAAGTCCCCTTCCCCTAGGACGACAGCGAGCATGGTTTCTCCTAGGGGAGCGACTTTAGAGCCGTTGAATCCGAAGAGTGATGTATGTAGGGGCGTAAGCTCAATGTCCAGCTCCATCCTTCTGAGACATTCATAGAAAATTACGTTCACTGAACTCCCTGTGTCGACAAACACCCTTTGCACTTCGTATCCTGATATCTGCGCCGTTATCATCAAGGCGTCGTTGTGCGGCCTCTCGACTTCACCAACATCCGCCGGTCCAAAGTTCATTACTGGTCCGCTCTCCTCGACTTGTTGCACCTCGACTTTCGCATATCGGCCCCGAGCATAGGCCTTTCTCGCTCGATTGGAGTCTCCATCAGTCGATCCTCCGAAAATCATGTTAATGACTCCTCTTTTTGGTGGGAGTTCCTCCTTTTCTGGCGATCTCGCCCTCTTGCGAGGACTCTTACTTCGTTCTCGTCTCCTGCTCGTCCTCTCTCGGTCCTTGTATATAAATTCCTTTTAAGTGGCCCGCCTTTATTAACCTCTCAATTTCGTCTTTCAAGTGTCGACAGTCGTCAGTGTTGTGCCCATAGTCTTTGTGGAATCGGCAGTATAGGTTGCTTTTGGGCTTCAAAGGTCCATCTTTCCTCGTCCGCGGCCATCTTACCACATCGTCGCGGATTTCCCTCTCCATAACCTCCAGAATTCTCGCATGGAGAGCCGACAAAGGTGTATATTGAGTTAGTCTCCATCCCCTAGACCTGCCTTCACCCCTATCAGCCCTCGGGGATCCCCTTCTATCTCCTATCGACTGGCCCTTCTTTTCCTTCTTGTCGTCTCGACTGTCGGTTTGAGACATCTTCACGCTTAGCAAGTAGTCGGCTTCGGCCTCCTCGACATTCATGTATTTAGCACATCTACCTAGCACATCGTCGAAACTCCTACCCGGTCGTTTGGCCAAGGAGTTCTTACACAATCCTGGTAGCAGTCCTCTCGTCAATCCTCCCGATTTGATTTCCTCTGTCGCTGTTGGGCATTCGACGCACGCCTTGGTAAACCTTGCCACATACTCCCGAACGACTCGCCCTTCTTCTGTTGCATGCTAATCAACGAGAGGTAAGATTTCTCTTGCACCCTCACACTTGCAAATTGGTTAAGAAAACTCGAGCTAAATCCATCAAAATCCCGAATCGACCCTGCTAGAAGTTGATGGAACCAATCTTGGGCCGACCCTGTCAAAGTCGTCAGGAAGGCGCGACATTGTACTGGGTCGCTGTAACGATGAAGCACGGCCATATTTTCAAAACTCCTCAAATGTCGAGACGGGTCAGTGGTACCATCGTACCATATGTTCAACTCCCTGAAGCCTTTGGGCAAGTCGGCTCTTAGGATCTGTTGTGAGAATGGGTGTTCTTTTGCTCCTCTGCTCTTTCTCCCGTCGACTCGAGCTTGCAAGTCGCGAACCTGTGCTAGCAGTTGTTCTAACGTCTCGTCCCTCGCCTGTGGATTAACAGTTCGTATGGAGGATTCCTCTTCGTCTACCCTTCTGTTCTGTTGCACATTCGACTGGGCTTGTTGCTCGCCGCGCGGCTGCTGCTCGACTCGAGGGGGTACTCGACGCGGGGCTGGTGCTCGACTCGGGGTGGGCACTCGACTCGAGGCTGCTGTTCTACCGGTGCTATCTGCTTCATTTGGGCCGCCACGGCTTCAGCAATCATCTTTTGCATCTCACTCCTCGTCATTGTCAAAGTCTGTTCCTCAACGCGGGGTTGTGTCTGTTCCGGAACCTCCTGCATCTGTTTTTCCTCGTGTCGAGAGACCTCCGTTGGCTCCTTCTCCCCGTCTGGGTTAGGGTTTTGACTTGTTCCTGCCTGAGTCAACACTTGTAGCTTCACGCCGGTTGGAGTCACAGGCGTTTCTCCGCCCAACGTCAGCCCTGGTGGTGGAAGTCCTCCGAAAGGTGGCATTCCCATCATCTGCATTACGGGGTGTTTGGTGGTGGAGAGCGGCGGTGGCCTCTTGTCCATCCACATTCCTCTAAACTCCTCGCTCAAGTTCCTCTGCAAACCTTCCTTCTCCGCCATCAGCAAACAGATCGGAGCTGGGTGTGAAGCTCTTCCTTCCTTTAAGAACTCCCCACAGACGGCGCCAAATGATGGGCCTACTTCCAGATCTGGAGTAAACCGGTGGTTATGAGCTCAGATCTGCTTGAACCGCCTCTAAATTGTTACTAGACCGCGAGAATACCTGCAAAAACTCAACGCCGGAGGTGTTTCCAGCGTAAAGCCTCCGACGCTCAAGTCAGTATGTGAGTGATGAGGAGAGGCTGCGCAGCAGCTATAGGGAGAGTGGGAATCAATGAGAATTAGGGTTTGGGTTACCTCGCCTCCTTTATATAGGAGTGAATACTTACTTGAAGTGCCCAAAATGCCCAAGTCGGTAGACCTAGAAGGTCCAAAATGCCCCTGTCGATTCGTCTCCCCTTTGTTGCTGAGTCATCGCAAGGTTCCTTCTTATCCTTGGTAATGTGTAGAGCTTTGGATATGTTGCAAGTGTGGTGAATCGTCTTCACCCCTTTGATCCTCGAGATGTACAGAGTCGACCTCGAGAACTAGGAGGTCGACTTACGAATATACACAGTTTCGGAGGCTACACCTGGTTTAACTCCATGCGGTGGTCGTCTCTTAGAGAGTCGTCATGAGGGAGTCGACTAGTGGAAGTCGACCTAGAGTATCTGGATGGTTGGGAGTTGCATTCTTGATGTCCTTCTAGTATGAGGTCGACTAGCAGAAGTTGATAGTTAGAGGTCGACTTGTGAGAGTCGACTAGACCAATTTCCGCCTCTTCTTGATTGTTTCCGGTAGAGTCGACTTCACGGAAGTCGACTTGAGCATATCGACGAGTCACCTCGATGTGTGAGTCGTTCAAGTGACCCACCGGTCGAGTAGAAAGCCTCATGAACCGGGTTATCCTTATGTGACTATATCAAGTTCAATTTTGCATTCCTTGAGTTTTCTTTCGTAGTTTATAATTGAAAACCACTATCTTGATTAGAGTGTTTAGGATTTATTTTTCTTTAATGTGTTATCAACACCATTCCTAGATTCCGAACCGCCTTCCTCGAGAGATCGACTCGAGGAACGAATCTTTTGATTCGGTACTCGGTAAAAATATATTTTGCTACAACAAAATTGGCACTGTTGCCAGGGATGACAAGTAGGATATTTAGTTTCGGTGTTGATTTTATTTTTTGTGTTTCTCTTTATTTTATGTTCTTCGCGTTTGTGTTCCTTCTTTGCATCTTTGCTTTTCTCTTTGTTTTTGTTTTTGTCTTCTTTTTCTTTATTTTCGCAGTGTCGTGTGGTTGTTTTGTTTCTTGTGTGCAGGGCATTTGATCGAAGAGCTCAATGAACTCAGGCTACCCAGTCGCATCATCATACGCTCACTACTAGAATAATGGGCCGAGCTACGGTTCGTGGAAGTATGGCCAGGCATATGCCTACCCTTATGAGCAACCGTGGAACCCGTTATCGTTCGAGCAATTATATGGGTCTCCCGTGGACTCCTCGGAGTACGATGCTAAGCTTGATCGGATTCTCGATATTCTGACCTCCCAAGCAGCCCGGAGGAAAAATCTTGAGGCCGGAATGAAGAACCTAGCGGAACGCATTCGAGCTATGGAGGACCGAGTTTACAATTCTTCTCTCGATTTTCCCGTGGAAAATGAACATCGGGAGGACACTTTGACATTTGATGAAAAACTCGATCTCATTCTTGCTCGTGTGTCGGCCCAAACCACTCAACTAGAGGATATTGAGGTTGGATGCACTCGGTTGGTGGTGCAACTTGACGGTACAATGGAACACATCCAATCCGTTGAGCCACAAGTTGGTGAGCCCATTATCAATGTCAATTTGATTCACGTGGGCGAGACTGAAGAAGAGAAAGATGCGCTCCTAGAGATTGAGGGTGATATCCTGATGGAGAAAACTCCTGGGCCCAAATTCGAGAGTCTCTCACTTGAGCCATCTTTCCGCACCGTCGAGAAGTATCCATTTAGCTCTACATGTTCCACGGACACTCTCGTATTCCGAGAGGTTGACTGTGGAGGTTTGATGAGAAGAGCTCTGGGCCATTTCGTTACCATCCTTGGTGCTAATGCTTGGTTCCACAAGAACGTTGCCACCCGAGCCCACCAGGTCATCGGTCATGCCACACTGGCTGTGTTGCCGCTTCTTGAGAATACAAAGGCGTGGCATGATCGTCACTTCTTTTTGGATCCTGGTTGATTCGTGTACAGGTTTCGTCAAGCTAATGACGTTAAACAAGCGCTTCTTGGGAATCAACCCAAGTGATTTACTGTTTTCTTAGTTATTTTCTTTTTACTTTTTTGTTTTATCTTTGAATAATTGGAGTTTGGAGTTTTTGTGGTTTTTCGTGGCAGGAAATATTGAGGATTGGGTTGAGAATAGGCGAAAGGCTTGCACGTGAATGCTTATTCCTCTCGATGCTACTTCGGTTTGCACACTTTTTCTCTTTTTATCTTTTTGAGTTGCTTCTTCGTCGTGTCTTCTCTTTGATTTTGTGGTCTTGTGTTAGCTGCTAGTATTGGTTCATGCTATCAAATTGCTAAGTCTTGTCTTTTTGACTTCCTGGATATGTGTTGAAGCAATGGGGACATTGCCTCATTTTAAGTGTAAGGGAGTTTACTTGACTTTTGCATGCTTATGTGGTGGACCGGTCTAGTGTAGGTTTTGTGTGTTTTGGAGCATGGACTTTGAAAATTTCAAGATTAGTTAAGACTTGTTTGATGAATTCGATGGGTTGTGATGTTGGTTATATGCGGCATAGCGTGATGAAATGCTTGGTCGATTACTTTGATTGGCATTCATATATCTACCTAGTGAGGTTTGAGCCTTATTTGTTTCTTGAGATACATTGGTCGTGCTCTTGTTTGATTAGAACTTGCCCTGAGTCTACATTGAAATAAATTGATTAGAATTGTGAACTGTGTATATGATTAAGGCGTTTATTGTATTCTATCATTTTCTTTCTCTATAAATTATTCCCTAGTCTCCCCTTTTGAGCCTTATTTGATTTTTATTGATAACCTCGTGATGATGACATTGGAGGGGATGATTGTTGGAGTTTGTTGGAGTTGTGTTTATGTTCTTTATAAAAAAAAATCAAAAATAAAAAGAGGAAAAAAAATGTAGCCGAATGGATTATAAAATATCCAATAAGGTTTACACAAAAAAAAGAAGAAGAAGAAAAACCAAAGGAAAACAACAAAAAAATAAAAATGAAATAAGATGGGTCAAACGTGTGGTTTTAGGAGAAGTGTGGGGGATGATCCGGTATGTTTGAGCAAACCGGCTGTGTGTATGATTCTGGTGTAAGGTGTTTGAGTTATGAATTCGAGCCACTTAGCCTATATTTATCCTACCTAACCAAAGAGCCTACGTTATAACCTTGAAAGACCTTTTGATGCACTAGTTTCGATTTTGATTGATTTAGAGTAGAAGTTAGACAATGGGCAAGCATATGATTGAATTTGTTATCGACCAATTTGAGTGCACCTGTCTTTATCTGTATAAGAATTCGAGTGAGGCACACATATATATTCCCATACTTGAGAGAACGCCAAGTCGAAGTATAGAGATCAAGCAAGTAGTTGTGTAATGTTCGTATGTGCCATTTGAATGCTCGTTGTTGAAGTTGAACATGTTGAATCTATCTTGTTAATGACTGTTGTCCATGCTTGGTTTTTAGTTTCCTGTCTTTTCAATTTCTTTTCTTTTTGTTTGGGACGAAGAAATGTTTAAGTGTGGGGGAGTTGTTTGTCCTATTTTTGTTGCATTTTTCGTGTTTATTTTATCTTTTTTTTTCTTCCGTTTTAGGTCTTTTCTTTAGTTTTTAGTCTGTTTCGTGTTTTATTATTTCTTTTCCTTCATTTTGAGTCTTTAGGTGTTTTTCGTTTGTTTTTCCAGTTTTCTTTTATGTTTTGTCGTTTTCGGTGTGTAGGTCGGGAGCTTCAGACAAATTTTCTCTTCAGGAAAAGTTGGTTTCGAAAGCATAATTGGATAGATGGGTTAGTTAGCTGTGCTTAGGAAAAAATGGAACTCAATTCTGAGTTCGGACGAGCTCAAACGAGGCCAAAACGTAAGATGGTGCAGTGCAGCCCGGGTCGCGACCCACGACCGCGCCCGCGACCCGCGACGTACCCCACGCCCAGCGCCGAGCGCGTGTGAATCCCGGCCTAGCATGCCGTGCCTCACGAAAAGAACAGACACGCCCCGACCCTGTGACCCTGCTGACTCGCGAGTTAACTCGCGAGTCCCGACTGGGTCGACCCTGTTTTCATTTTTGCTCGTTTTTACTCGTTTTAGCTCCGTTTTTCGAGCACTATATATCAAAACGATACTTAGACTCGTGGGAACAACCCCCAATATTGTTTTTTCACTTTCTCCTTCTCTAAAACTCAGATTTATATCATTCTTTTTGCTCAATTCTCTCTTTACTTTTTTCGGATTAGCTTTGTCATTGGATTCGAATATTGGATTTCTATTAATCGTAAGTTTCTCTTTTCATCTAATCCATGAATATGATGGCTTTGATTGTTGAGATTATTGATTTTGAATTCCATATGAGTAACTAATTCGTTTGCTAGGGATAGGGGATGATGATGATGTTTAGAATTTAATTGTGATTATCATGCTTGTTGATCGTTCAATTTATGCGAGTTGTTCTTAACTAGGGTTTATAATTCTCGTACATTGAATGTTGAATATTGTCGAAGAGTGACACTTCGATTAGAAATTAATTTCCAATTGAATATGATTCGTGCTTTTGTGATGTGTTTAAATCCAACGAACTAGTAGATTAACAATCGTCTAGGATAATTAATCAACTCTTAGAACCGAAATGGGAGGAGTTGATCGATCTAGGATTGCATGAAATAGACTTGTTCGGAAACGTATTGTCTATGTGTTGAGTGATTTGTGTGATTTACCGTCTATGTTACCCTCTTGTTACGAAGAGTTACTAATGACTACCTCTAGACGTTAGGTTGTTCGGATCATTCAACCGAATGATCTTAGCTTGATATTTGCATTGGTTAGAAAATCATTATCCCCGATTCCTTAGCTTCTTATCATCATTTGATCTTAGTCTTTGCAGTTGATATGGAATATCATATGACTAAAGAACAGACCGGCCCATCACGTCGGTCAAACCGGCATAAGTTGGGAGAAAACCACGTGGGTTGAAGGATGATCGACCAAAGCAGAAGAGATCGAGCAGAATGACAGGGTTGGTCGAGGATCGACCTAGCGAGGGGGAGCTCGATCATAACGAGCACGTAGCAGGAAGGAGGCAGTCGAGAGCGTGACCTGAACGGGAGTAGGCGCGTGGGGGATACCAAGAGATCCCAACGGCCCACGCAAGGGAATATTTCCCCTCAGCTCAAAAGGGGACACGTGGCGAGAACCTAGTGGTGCAGAGTAATAGTGGCAATAACCACCTCTGACATCCCTGACATTTCTGACAATACACGTACTGTGTGTTGTTAGTCCCATTTTTGTTACTACTTTTGTGGTATTTTGTTTATCTTTCTTTTCCCACTCTAGGTTGTTTTGTAGGTTTTTCCGGTCATTTGAGTCATTTTGTGCGTTTAGTGTTTGTTGATATCAAGATAAAATATCTTGAAATTATGGTTAGATTAAAGAAATCGTGAAGTCTAAACCGAGGACTGGATCTTGGACGACGTAAAACAGAATATATGACATCTCGGGAATCTCATCTCGGTGCTTATATGACGCTCTCATATGATGTTGTGAATAATCCAACGTATCTTAAAGGTCGTCAGAACAAGTCGTTTAAACCTCCAAAAAGACCACCTCGGTTAAAGGATAATTTATCGAGAAGTCATAGAAGACTGAAATTTTATCAAAATACCGACTTCACGAAATGGACCGACTTCAATCTGACAGATGTGACGCTTGTCACACAGATAGAGGTGCACCCATGCTCATCATTGCCTAAAAAGCTTGTCTACGTCATCGCCGCCCCTAAAATGTCAAATCTTCATTAAAACGGAGCTGATTTGCCTAGGGAGGTGTGCCAAGCATAACTATAAATAGCAACATCGAAAACAATACGAGGATTGGGCAAAAGTGATAAAAACATATATATTTAACTCGGCTTTTCCTTGTTTACCGACTTAGTGAACATTAAAAAACCGACTTCCCAATTCTGTAACCGACTTCAAAATCTTCAATAAAATCTCATTTTTTGCAATCTTTGTTGTTATTTTTACATTGATTACGTTGATTAAATCCGTTTATCAACATTTTGGCGCTAGAAGGAGGGCTCCATAAAATATTTGGAGTTAATTTTCGAAAGATACACACCACATCTCAAAAATCAAGAATGTCGCAGTCCGGACAGGATAATCCAACAACCATGGGAAGCGCCGTTCGTGTTGTCGAACCGCCAACCGGTCAACATAATCCAGTACCTGTGATGCCGGACATCGCCACGCTCATGCAGAACCCAGAATTTGCTCGAGGACTCACTGCTTTGTTGGTCCAAACCATGCCAGGGCCATCACAAAGGATACCGGGACAACCTTTTGCTCCTATAACTCCGGCGAAACAGCAAGGTCCTCCCATACAAAGGGATAACAACAATCAAGCGGCGTCACACGCCACTTCACAACCACGCGACAACAATCCACCCCCTCCACCGGCGAACAACGTACTGCCGGCGGAAATGAACCAGCCAGAAATGAACCAACCAGAGATGGTTGCTGAAAGTCATCCCCGGCATGTCCCCAGAATTCCCCATGCAGTTCGTTCATTGTTTCAACAAACCGAAAATCCGGTTGACCTAAGAATGCAAATCGAACGTAATCGTTGCGCTCGACGTAATGTTTCCGAGGTCGAGGCGTTAAGAAGGAAGGTGGCAGAGTTGGAAGCCCGACAAACCACTCAAATCAGGCCTTATCAGCATTCTCACGTGTCAGAACCGGGCCATGTCTATATGGAAGTCGGTTCTCCTCTGGCACTCGAGTTGACCAGAGGTCCGTTGCCGGGAAAAGTCAAAGTCCCCCAAATTGGCCTCTATGACGGAAACGCTGATCCTGACGCTCACCTCGGACATTACACGTCATGGATGGATTTACATGGTGCGGACGACGCACTACGATGTCGAATGTTTTCTTTGACTCTAGGTCCTAAAGCTCAGAAATGGTATTATTCGTTACCGGCCGAATCTATCCGATATTGGTGTCAACTCAGATCAGCTTTCAGATCCCATTTCATTGGGGCTCAAGTTAGCTTAATACCTAAGGAGTCAATTACAAACATAATCCAGAAGGAAGATGAAAGTTTGAAAGATTACATTGCGCGCTTTAATGAACGCGTACAAAATATGGAACCTTGTCATCCTGAGACGCTTCTTGTCTCGGCGATATCAGGATTAAAGCCAAGGTCCATGTTTCGTTGGGCGTTATGTCAAAACAAACCGAGCACTTTTCAAGAATTCCTCGTTCGCGCTCAACAACATGTTATTGCCGAGGAGTCCATGTCGGTTCCTAACTTTGAGTTCTCTCCATCAAAAGAACAGAAACCGACCTTCGAAAACAAGAAAAAGAAGCATCTCGGTAACATGTCCAAGAACCTGTCCTTTAGAGAGCCGTACAAAAGCGAACCTAACGATACCGACGTGAAGGCCGCCAGGAAACAATATAAGGAGGATTTAACCACTGGATACCGATCAATTTATTCGGTTGGCGCCGCAACGGTTTATCAAGAAATTAAAGGAAATTATTCCTGAAGCCCGACCAGTAAAGACTCCCGAAAGTCAGCTGGACAAATCGCGGTATTGTGATTATCATCGATCCCCTGGTCACAACACCGACGAATGTCTAGTCTGTTGTCGGCTCTCCTGAAGTTGATTGGAAATCCACAAGTAAGAAAATTTACCAAACATGAAGGTAAAGAAAGGCGGCAAATAGCTCATATTCCTGACCGAGATGAAGAAGACGAAGGAGCAATGAACTCAAAAAGAATTCGTCTACAACAAGGAGAAAAGGAGATATTCATGTTCGGGTCAAAAGAATCCAAGTCGGTCGACGACCGACTTGGAAAGAGAAATAGGGAATTCGAGAGTCCCAATGCCGACCACACTCCTCAAATCCCAATTCAGTTAGGCTCCGTTCCCCGAATTAACAATAACCGAGAAGAGTTGACGTCCTCACGTCGGCAGGCCAAAGCATATGCTAGAAGCATACAACTCGGGGAAACAAATAATGACTACCGACCTGAGGGAAACAATTAACTCGCGCACGTGCCCGATCACTATCACATTAGAAGATGCAAGCTTGTTTGATCACCCTCATTCCGATGCGTTAATCATAACCGCCCCAATCTGCGGAATTCCAGTTCATCGTATAATGGTGGATACCGGCGCATATTCAAGTATCCTTATGCTTCAAGCCTTTAGGAAGTTGGGACTTGACTCAGCCGACGTACGTCCATGCAACGATAAGATACATGGGTTTAACGGGAGAGTATCTCTCCCGTTAGGGGAAATCACTCTCCCCATCAGGTTTGGAGGTCATGGGCAAACTTCCAAAGTTATCATGGAAAATTTCAAAATCATGGACATCAACAACGAATATAATGCCATCATTGGAAGGACAGCCCTATACAAATTGCGAGCAGCAGTGTCCATTTTTCATTATGCAATCAAGTTTCCAACCGCTGATGGTGAGGGGACTCATTATGGCGATCAATTAGGAGCTCGTGAGCTAATCTTAGCAATCCCTTCTCGAGAAATCCATAACTTGGAAATGCACGTCGAGGAAAAAGAAGAGATGATCGACTGTACCCGAATTCTACGAAGTTTGGCTCCTGAAGACGTTCAAAATGCCGATCTCAGGATTGTTACAACTCTGTCGGAAGTTCAGCCGACCTCGGCAGTTCCGACTTCAAACCCTTTTGGGAATGTCACAACTCTGTTGGAGGTTCAACCGACACCTGCGATTCCGACTTCAGACCCTTTTGGAATTGTCACAACTCTGTCAGAAGTTCAGCCGACATCAACGATTCCGACTTCAAATCCTTCCAACTTAGACGAGTTTATTGGAGAAGATCTTACCCGAGATAGAGGGAGGAGGCCCGGAAAAGAACCAGTCGTGGAAGAAGACGAACTAGATCCAAGAAGTCAATTTAAAGAGAAGAAGCAAGAAAAAAGAGCCGAACCATCCGAAGAAATAGAAGTCATTTACGTTGATGAACCCATCTGTGACAAGCAACTTCGTATTGGGGCCAACCTCCAAGAACCTATTCGAACCGAACTCATCTCGTTTCTGAAGTCCAATGCCGACGTCTTTGCCTGGAGGCACGAAGATATGAAAGGAATAGACCCGAAGGTAGCCTGTCATCGACTCAACATCGATCACACTATCAAACCCGTCATCCAGAAAAGAAGGAAACTCGGTCCAGATCGACAACAGGCCTTGGAAGAATAAGTCAACAAACTCATTGATAATAAATTCATCAAAGAAGCCAAATACCCGACTTGGGTGTCTAATCCCGTCCTGGTGAAGAAAAGCAATGGGACATGGCGTCTTTGCATTGATTTCTCCGATCTCAACACTGCCTGCCCAAAAGACAGTTATCCATTACCTCATATCGACTATATGGTGGATGCTACTTCAGGTCATGAGTTGATGAGCTTCATGGATGCCTATTCAGGATACAATCAAATTCCAATGGATCCTGAGGAAGCTGAACACACTTCTTTCTACTCAGCAAGGGGCCTATACTGCTACACCATGATGCCCTTTGGATTGAAGAATGCCGGGGCCACTTACCAAAGGTTGGTCAACAAGATGTTTTCTAGATTAATAGGACGAACCATGGAAGTTTATGTAGATGATATGCTTGTAAAGTCGGTAAATGCCGACGATCATGTAACTCATTTGAATGAAATGTTTGGGATTTTACGTGATTACTCCATGGTGTTAAATCCTAAAAAATGTACGTTTGGGGTGAAGTCGGGGAAATTCTTGGGTTATGTAGTCAGTCAAAGAGGAATAGATGCAAATCCTCAAAAGATCAAGGCTATTCTGGATTTGAAACCACCGACTTCAGTTAAAGGAGTGCAAGGACTCACAGGTCGGCTCGCTGCTCTGAATCGTTTCATATCCAAATCAACAGATCGATGCAAACCCTTTTTTGACGCAATAAAGAAAGGGAAACAATTCGAATGGACTGATGATTGTCAAAAAGCTTTGGATAGCATCAAAACAGCCTTGTCTCGACCTCCTACCTTGCAGAAACCAAAGTTTGATGAGATGCTGTATTTGTACCTCGGGGTTAGCAGCTCGGCGATAAGCGCGGTACTTATTCGTGAAGAAGATTCTCAGCAACACCCGGTGTATTATGTCAGTAAAGCTCTTCATGACGCCGAGTTGAGATACCCACCAATGGAGAAACTAGCTTTCGCACTCATCACAGCAGCTCGGAAATTGCGACCATATTTCCAAGAGCATTCGGTTACTGTGTTAACTGCATTTCCGTTACGACAAATTCTTCACCGACCTGACACGTCGGGCCGAATGGTCAAATGGGCCGTGGAATTAGGTCAGTTCGACATTCATTACAAGCTGAGAACCGCTGTTAAAGGACAAGTTCTGTCCGATTTCATTGCCGAATTCACACCAGGAATCCAGAAGGTTATTAACGATCATCCCTGGATGATGTATGTCGATGGATCATCAAATGTGAACCGAGCAGGAGGAGGGATCGTTCTAATTGATCCTGATCAACGAGTTTTCTGTCACTCAATTCAATTCCTTTTTCCCACTACCAACAACGAAGCTGAATACGAAGCATTGTTGTCGGGGTTAAACCTGGCAGAGGCTATGAACATAACTCACATCAACATCTTTTCAGACTCGCAACTGCTAGTCAATCAGATACTTGGAATCTTTGAAGCCAAAGAACCACGCTTAATTCCATATCTAGCTGTAGCCATGAAGAAGTTATCCAAGTTTCAATTCAAGATTGAACACATTCCACGAACTTCTAACGTTCAAGCTGATGCTTTGTCGCACCTTGCTTCAAGTGCACGAATCGAAGACGTAGAGTACGTTCAAGTCGGCACTCAGGAATTTCCTTCAACTTCAACAAAGCAAATTGCTAATACCGAGCTTGGTTCCGAAAACCGAATTGTCACCTGGATGGATCCCATCATAGCATATCTCAAAACCGGAACTCAACCACAGGATCCCAAAGAAGCACGAACTTTACGGATTCGTGCAGCCCGGTTCACTCTGGACAATGGAACGCTTTATAAAAGAGGTGTATTCCCGAGCAAGAATCACTCTTTGTGCTGCAAGAAATCCACGACGGAGTCTGTGGAAGCCATTCAGGGTCTCAAGCTTTAGCCTATAAGATTCTGAGAAAAGGATACTACTGGCCAACTTTGGAAATAGATGCTGCAGATTGGGTCAGAAGATGTATCAAATGTCAAATATTCGCGCCCAACGTTAACCTGACTCCAGAACCACTCAGGTCGGTATTCAGTCCGTGGCCCTTTGCAAAATGGGGGATCGATCTAATTGGACCCTTACCAATTGGGAAGGGAGGAGTTAAATATGCGGTCGTCGCAGTTGACTATTTTACTAAATGGGCCGAAGCAGAACCATTAGCCACGATCACCGAACAGAAAATGATTGATTTCATATGGAAAACATTGATATGTCGGTTTGGTGTTCCAAATTCTATCGTAACTGATAATGGCAAACAATTTGAGGGCAAAAGACTCGCAGAGTTTTGCGAAGAATACAAGATCAAACACCTCTTCTCATCTCCATATCACCCACAGGCGAACGGTCAAGTGGAAGCTGTGAACAAGATCATAAAGAATGGTCTCAAAGTTCGATTAGACAGTGCGAAAGGAGCTTGGCCTGAAGAACTCCCCAACGTTCTTTGGTCATACCGAACTACTGCTCGATCCTTGACGGTGAAACACCTTTTTCCTTAGCTTATGGGTCGGAAGCAATGATTCCTGTCGAGCTCGGGTCCCCAACCTATCGTGTGCAGAACTTTGAAGAAGAACACAATCAGGTTAATATGAGAGCCAATCTTGACTTGGATGAACTACGTGTTCAGGCCGACCTCAAAAATGCTGCCTATAAACGAAGAAGCGAAAAATATGTTAACTCTAAACTTCGCCTTCGAATATTTAAGATCGGTGATCTCGTACTCAAACGAATTGTGGGGCCCGACCCTAGACCATTAAAGCCGAAGTGGGAAGGTCCATTCCGGATAAGCGAAGTTCTGACTAATGGGGCCTACCAGATAGAATACTTGGACGGGACACCACATAGATACCCGTGGAATGCACAATATCTGAAAAAAGTTCTACCAATAAAAAGACCAAGTGTCTTAAGTCGGTTTCTTAACTGACGTTCTGTAAAAAAGACCAAGTGTCTTAAGTCGGTTTTTCAACTGACGTTCTGTAAAAAAGGCTCAAAATGCCTTAAGTCGATTTTCCAATTGACGTTCTGTAAAAAAGACCAAGTGTCTTAAGTCGGTTTTTCAACTGACGTTCTGTAAAAAAGGCTCAAAATGCCTTAAGTCGATTTTTCAATTGACGTTCTGTAAAAAAGACCAAGTGTCTTAAGTCGGTTTTTCAACTGACGTTCTGTAAAAAAGGCTCAAAATGCCTTAAGTCGATTTTTCAATTGACGTTCTGTAAAAAAGACCAAGTGTCTTAAGTCGATTTTTCAATTGACGTTCTGTAAAAAAGACCAAGTGTCTTAAGTCGGTTTTTTCAACTGACGTTCTGTAAAAAGGCTCAAAATGCCTTAAGTCGATTTTTCAATTGACGTTCTGTAAAAAAGATCAAGTGTCTTAAGTCGGTTTTTTCAAACTGACGTTCTGTATCTTAAGTCGGTTTTTGAACTGACATTTTTATAAAAAGACTTTAAGTACTTAATGTCAGTTTTTCATACTGATATTTTAAAATAAAGTGCTTTAAGTCGTAAAACGATTTAAACAAACTCAAAACAGACATGGAACCAATATAATTCATGGTTACCAATCAATACAACGATGTGCGAGGAAACAAACAGATAGTTGGAAGGAAAAATATTCATTTCATTTCAGAAAAAGCATATTCTTACAAACTGAAAAGATAATGCAAAAGGATGTGCCAACATGATGGTCCACACCCGAAAGTAAAAATACAGAAAACAATAAAATCCAAAGTCATCTACTTCCCAGCATCATCATCCTTCTCGGCCCCGACCTCGACATCACCTGGGGCCGGCTCAACCTCAACCTGAAGATCTCCCGTGTCTTTATCAACAACAACTTCTGGAATGTCCATATCCTTCGGGATCTCTTCGTCATCTTTCGGAATCTCGGAACCATCTTTAACCACTTGACTAAGCCTGAAATAGATCGCAGCATCCATGGCCTGAGCATCTGGGATGATCCTCACTTTGGCGGCATTGACATCACCAATTCCTTTCACCAGCTCGGTTCCTTCAAGGTTCTCTTCGGCTGCAGTAGCAATAAACTTCTCCGCATACTCCACCACTTCTTTCTTAATCTGATCTGGGGTCAGCAATTCGAGGTGCTTTTCAACAGTAAAGTCAGCAAGGGTAGAGATGAACACATCGGCAAATTCTGCCCTCTTTTCTTTCTCTCCTTCAAGGACCATGTTGACATATGCCTTTCGAAGCACAGCTCGTCTATTAGAGTCCAAAGGAGGATACCCACGGGCCACAACGTCGGCGTCAGTGTTCGCCAACACCATCTCACAATAAGCACGTTCATCTTCATCGGCAGGGACATGAATTTCTTCGATCTCAGGATCGAACCCAAACCTTTCCATCTTCATAAGCATGATGGCCTTTAGGTCTCCAACACCATAAAGTCCTGAGTCGAATCTATCAATCACCCAACGGAGATTTAAGCAGGAATTGAGCTCGATGTCCTTCTCCATCTCTTCCGAACCCTTGAACTCTTGCTTTCCGAGTTCCTTGCCTTCTTCCAATCCCTGCGTGAACTTAAGCTCTCCAAAAGCATCCTTCTCTTTCTCCAATCTCTTCAGCTCGGAAGCATGTGCTTCTGTTAATCGTATCAGTTGCGCCTCCTTCTCAGCTCGGTCTTGGCGAGTCTTCTGGTGCTCCTCTCGAGTTCGTTGATGGTCTTCCTGCTCCTTCAAGTAACGATTTAAATTGTTCCGGGCTTCTATCTCAGACGCACCAATCTGTGCAGTAAGCTTGCGCACCTCGTCTTCCAGACGCCTCTTCTCGACAGTCAGATCTTCTATCTCGGTTTTTGCTGCAACCAGTTGGGCAGTCTTTTCCTCGACCTCAGTCATCAGGTTGACCTTATCTGCCTCCAAAGATGCGAGTTGACCATCACGTAATTCCAGTTTATCTTTCCATTCATTCGGAACTCGTCCTCCATTGCGCAAAGACCAACCAAGGCTCTCCTGAATGTAGCCTTAGCATAGCTAAACCTGTAGGAGCTCGACAGTCCAGATACTCGCGCTTCAGTCGTCGGATCCCAAGACATTAGCGGGACCCGAGCTGCTTCTATCACATGGGTAGGCTGATGAAATTTGTTGTTGAATTTGGGGACAATCATTGAATGGTATTGAGTAAACCATTTTTCCATCATATCTTCTGGCAAGTTCTGGTCCAAGATCCGTTCCTCATCGATAGGCAGATAAGTATCCCCTCCATCCTGATGAACTGGCGCATTCTTTTCCAAATCGAGTTGACCGACATCCTGTCTGGCTTTCGAACGACGTTCTTGGTCAATATCAAACTCCTCACTTGCTTTCCTCTTGGACTTCTTCTTCTTCTTTTTCTGACGGGAAGAGGCTTCTTCCGTTGTTTTTTGAACTGCCTCGACATCCTCTGAACTCGAAACAATGACATGGAGATCAGGGTGTACTGCTTCAGCATTTTTCTCAGCTTCCCGAGGTGCAGAATAGGCGGCAACCACAAGCTCGGTATTTGTCTCGGGGAGGGGCTCTACAACAGGTTCACTAACAGGGGCCGATATCGCGACCGTAACCGGCGTATCCGACGTGACTCCAACATCGTCACCCGCCGCGGCACGACCTGTAATAGCCTTCTTCTTCAAAATTTCCAGAAAATTCATCAGGAGATTTTGAAAAGGTCCGACCTGTTAGTGAAAGAAAAACAACTCGTCAGGAGATTTTGAGTAAAAGAAAGGAACTTACGGAAAGAAGAGACAACTCGAGTTGGGATGGTCATCCCATCAATTGGTGCTTCAAGTCGGAAATCGGAAGACTGCCAATCTCCACCAACCCACAACCATTCGTCTTGGAAGCCGTGAAGGGTTTCAGGAATCCTCGTAATCAATTGTCCTATCTTCAAGTCGTATTGCGGTCTCGCCGCACAGAAAAAACAACTTGTTGGGGGAACCCCGTCACGCTCCCTGCTTCTCTTAAAGAGCAAAATACTTAATTCGTCGATCGTAGGGAATGGAACTTTCTTTTGTGCCAAAAGAACCATAATCCCAATAATCTTCTTCCAGCTATTGGGAGTAATCTGACTGAGACTGAGACCCCAATCTCGCAAGTAATCAGTTATCACGTTGTCTAGAGGAAATCTCAAGCTAGACCTCAGACTTTCGGCAAAAATACCCACACAACCCGGAGGACAATGAATCCTTTCTCCTGGATAAGGAGCGAAGATTCTCACCGAGGTAGGCTCTCCCAAAAATAGAACATCCTCGTCGGGCCATCGTCGGGTAGGGCGATTCCAATAACCCGACCTCACGGGAATATCTCGTTCCACCTCGGCATCTCCATCAACATTACGCTTGCGAATATCTAAACGTTCCACAAAAATAGGGTCCCACCGGTAATAATCCCCCATCAACTCCATCAACTCCTCATCCAACCTCACGTCCGACACAGTTCGACTGCTGCTACTTGGACCAACGTTCTCACCACTCACCGCCATAATTACAACTAATAAAAATGACACGAAAAAATTACGAAGCGAAAGGGAGAAATTAGGGCTTACCGAAAAGTGATGTAAACTTTCAAAGGATTCTGGATTTGTTGGAACATGAAAGATAAGATGAAAGAAAAGAGGCAAAATATAAAGGGGATAATCGGAGAAATGAACAGTTGCTTGAATGAAGATTTAGTGAAGAAAGACTATGAACTTGTCTGTATATATATATATACTCGATATTTTCTAACCGTTGAAAATGGAGAGGCGCGTGATAAAACGACGCGTCGCTTGAAGGACGTGCCCCTTTACTGTGACATAACGTTCAGGTATAATCTCGTACGTACGCGTGTCCCAAAACCGTCATCATTAATATCCGAAAATTGTGGTACATGCCCATTGAAAAGAGTATTGGAGAAGCCACGTTCACGACCGCTCGAAAACCGCTCAATAATTTTCTTCTAGTGTGAAATAATTTTGGTAAAGGAGCAAAAAGATGTGATTCTTGTCTAAGGGAAATACCTCGGTTTAAACTTACATGGGAGATCCTTAGATCAGCTCGGAAACAAAAAGCGATTGGATAGAAGGTGTCATTAAAAAGTATGCATAATTCGCATACTTCTTAATGCCAGGGGCCTCTATGTTGATATCAAGATAAAATATCTTGAAATTATGGTTAGATTAAAGAAATCGTGAAGTCTAAACCGCGGACTGGATCTTGGACGACGTAAAACAGAATATATGACATCTCGGGAATCTCATCTCGGTGCTTATATGACGCTCTCATATGATGTTGTGAATAATCCAGCGTATCTTAAAGGTCGTCAGAACAAGTCGTTTAAACCTCCAAAAAGACCATCTCGGTCAAAGGATAATTTATCGAGAAGTCATAGAAGACTGAAATTTTATGAAAATACCGACTTCACGAAATGGACCGACTTCAATCCGACAGATGTGACGCTTGTCACACAGATAGAGGCGCACCCATGCTCATCATTGCCTAAAAAGCTTGTCTACGTCATCGCCGCCCTTAAAATGTCAAATCATCATTAAAACGGAGCTGATTTGCCTAGGGAGGTGTGCCAAGCATAACTATAAATAGCAACATCGAAAACAATACGAGGATTCGGCAAAAGTGATAAAAACATATATATTTAACTCGGCTTTTCTTTGTTTACCCACTTAGTGAACATTAAAAAACCGACTTCCCAATTCTGTAACCGACTTCAAAATCTTCAATAAAATCTCATTTTCTGCAATCTTTGTTGTTATTTTTACATTGATTACGTTGATTAAATCCGTTTATCAACAGTGTTATTGCTGTATTTTTCGTGTTTTTCGTATTTCTTTCTTTCTATTCTCCTGTTTCCGTGTTTTCTCGGTTGGTGTTGGTTTCAGGTATTCGAAACGCTGCTCTAGGATCGTTCAGCTAGTCGTGCGGACCAACATGTGAAGGACAATGTTCGAGCTCGGGCGGAACCTGGGAGTGCAAGAGACAGTTGGGGGCTTATAAGTCGACCGGGGGAGGTTAGACGAGCCGAAACAGGACAAAAAGCGCAGTTTTGTTGAGTTAGCGCCGCTAGGGGTCGCTAACGCCGCTAAGGGACCTAGCGCCGCTGCCATATACTAGCGAGCTGAAGAGAAAAGCCGTTATCCGAGCATTAGCGCCGCTAGCTAGCAGCTAGCGCCGCTAACCCCCCCTAGCGCCGCTAACCCCCCTCTAGCGGTGCTAGCTACTGCTTATCAGATTAGTTCGCGATTCTATTATAATTAGGAGTAGGGCTTGTTTATTAGACTGTCTTAGACTTATTTTATGCGCGTTTTGCTGAGGAGAAACACCTTCTATCATTGTTTTGCTCTTTGGATTCGATTTTAGAGATTAAAAACCTCTATTATCTTGCTTTGGATTCGGATACTATTGGATTGAGTTCAGAATTTTCATTAATCGTAAGTATTTTTCTTCAATTCTTTCATTGATGATGATGTCTTGGGTTATGAATGTATGTGTGATCAAATCCAATATGAGTAGCTAAATCCATCTGCTAGGGATAGGGGATTGATGTTTTGATATCGTTTGTGATTGTCGGGCTCAGGATTGTTCAATTTCATACGAGTTGATCTTTTTCTAGGGTTTTTCAATTGTCGGGCTCGAGTATTTAGAACTGTTGAAGGGTGACACTTCAATCCCCAATTGTTTACGATTGAGTTCGATTTATTCTTGCTTGATGTTGGTTATTCTATACGGACTAGTTGATTAAACACTTTCTAGTCCACTTTAATCGACTCTTAGAACCGAAAGGGGAGGAGTCGGTCGAAATAGGCTCGTATGAACTAGGCTTGTTCGTAACTGTATTGCCTAGAAGTTAAATGAATTGTTAATTTGCCGTTCTAGTTTGTTCTCTTGTTACGAAAAGTTATTGAGAATGAGTGCTTGAACGTGTCGATTAATCAAATCACTTAACCGAACAATCTCTTGCTTGACAATTACATTTTCGATCCAAAACGGATATCCCCGACTTCTTAGCTCCTTAAATCCTACTTGTTCTTCGTCGTTGCTTGCTATTTCTACTTACCGTATTTGAAATCTTTTTCGTAGTTAATAATCAAACCAAATCATCTGAATTAGAATGTTTAGGAATTTTATTTTCTTTTGTGTGCTTGAATAAACGTGCATAGTATTCCGGCTAACCTTCCTTGCGATACGACCCGGGGAACGAATCTTTCGATTCTACTCCGGTTAAAATTACTACAACAAATTGGCGCCGTTGTCGGGGAAGGTTTAGGACATATTTTGTGCGCTTATTCACCTTATTTTTCGTGTTTCTTTTTGGTTTTGTGTTTTTCTTGTTTTCGGTTTTTCTTTTTCTTATTTTATTTTATTTTCTTTACTATTGGTGCTCGTAACCTGTTTGTTGCTTGCGTGTATGCGTACCAGGAGTGGACTTATATTATCCCCAATCAACAAGTCGGTTAATAGAAGAGCTAACCCTCGAATCACACACAGAAAAGGAGCTTTTCCCCAAGTCATCCGAGGGGAGTAACTCAGACATGGCTGATCAACAACCGCCTCGTAGCATCCTCCGAGATTTGTCCCAACCCATGATCGGGCCGATCACTTCCTGTATCCGGCTGGAGCAAAACGCCCGAAACTATGAGCTGAAGATGGTCCACTACAATCAGCTCCCATCCTTTCACGGGCTCCCCAACGAAGACCCGCTTCACTTTCTTCGGGAGTTCTACAACGTCCTCCAGACGTTCCCACCACACGGGCTAACCAAAGACCAGCTCAAAATGCGGTGTTTTCCAGAAACCTTGAAGGACAGGGCCAAGGCTTGGTTCATGACTCTTGCCCCAGATACTCTAACAACTTGGGCCGAGGTCTATGCTAAATTCGTTGGGAAGTACTATTCCCATCAAAAGACCCAAGATGTCCGATCTCAGATAGTCTTTTTCGCTCAGCTGCCAAACGAGCCTCTTCACGAGGCCTGGGAACGTTTCAAGGATCTACAGAGGCAATGCCCTCACCATAACCTCTCCCCTGGGCTGTTAGCGAATTGCTTCTACGACTCCCTTCATCAGAATTTGCAGTACATGGTGGACAACGCAGCTGGAGGGGATATTGGGGGCAGAACAGCTGAAGAAATGATTGCAATCTACGAGACGATGAGTGCCAACTCGTCTCAGAAGAGTATCAGAGGGAAGCGGTCCACAGTGAATGAGGTTGGCTCAAGTAATAATGCTGTGGCCCAGCAGTTAGCTGAGCTCACGGAGCAGATGCGGCTACTAAATGCTCGAAGTTCCTCGCCAATACAGGCTATGGTCGTGAGTGCTTGTGGAGCATGTGGAGTACAGGGGCACAGCTCTGAGGTGTGCCCATCAGCTGTCGAGCCAGGCTATGGAAGCCAAACTACCGAGGTGAATACAATGCAGGGGTACCAAAACCATCCCGGAAATGACCCCTACTCGAACACATACAACCCTGGGTGGCGAAACCACCCTAATGTTTCATGGTCCAACAATCACTATCAGCAACCACCTCAAACCAAGTTTGTCCCTCAGCAGCAGCAACCTATGGGGATGTTAAGGCTGCCAGCACCAGAAACCGGACCAACCCAGTCGAGCACAGACGACAAGCTGGACAAAATCCTCAATTTTGTCACAAATCATGATGCCTCCATTAAGCGTCTTGAGACACGAGTGGGCCAGCTAGCCACACGGGTAGGGAGCATCGAGTCGGAACTGGATAAAGAGAAGCTACCGAGCCAACCGGAACACGCAAAATCTGTGACGGTGATCATGGACGATAATAAGGGCCCGAGGAAGCAAAATGAGAAAGATAAGGCTCCGAAGATATCGCCTACTGAGCCGACTTTGCATAGATCTCCGAACCCCTACAGACCGAAAATCCCATTCCCGAGCCGACTGTTAGAGGAGAAGGACCGCACCATGATTCGGGACCTTCATGCGATGTTGGCTAAGGCCAATGTAGACTTATCTCCTCCGATGTGCTGAAAAAGATACCGGCTTACGCGAGATTTCTCAAGGAAGTGGCAGCAAATAAGCAGAAACTTGGAAACGGTGAAGAAGTGCTCATGTGTGAAGCTGCAAGTGTCTTCCAACATGCCGAAAAAAGAGAAGGATCCCGGAGGCTTCGTGATTTCTATGGCCTTTGGGATTGGGGAAGAGACATCAGGGTTGCTTGACCTAGGAGCGAGCATAAATCTCATGCCACTTGCAGTCTATCATAGACTTGGGCTCGGGGAGTTGAAGCCCACCAAGATGCGCTTACAGCTTGCAGACCGTTCATTCCGTCATGCCGTAGGAATTGTGGAGGACGTGCTTGTCCGAGTGGGGAAGTTGATAGTCCCCGTGGACTTCGTTGTGCTAGATATGGGGACCGTTCAAGAAACTGGCAAGGAGCACACCATCCTCCTCGGACGACCCTTCATGACGACCACTAGCACGGTCATCGATGTGAGGAAGGGGACGGCGAGCATGAAAGTATTGGGCGAGTCCATTGCCGTTTCTGTGAGAGAGACCCAGCCTGAGCCGCAGGCGAAATTGGTGGAAGAGTGTGCATACCTCAGTGCGATTGAGCAGCTCATTGAGAGAGCGTGTATGCAAGAGCACGCTAAGATGTCATTGCAAGGCCGAGCCTGTGCTGAGTAAGGACACCATACCGACTGCCACACCACACCGCCCCAACCGAGTTCCAGAGAGTTGCCCCGATCCCAATGGGGCGAGAGATTTGAGCTGATGGAGGCCCACCGCTGTTCGGGGCCCGACTACCTCCACCCTCCTCCAGCACCACCGGATTCACAGTGACTAGTCTAGTCACTGTGCCGTGTACGTTTGTACCTTTCCTTTCTCTTTATTTCCGTTTTCGGTTAGTTTTTCTGTCTTTCATGTTGGTTGAGTATGTGGGCAAACTTTCCTAGCACTGATAATCGACAATGGGGACATTGTTCGGTTTTAAGTGTGGGGGAGTTTTTACATGATTATGTGCTTATATGGTTGACCAGGTCTAAGTTTTTAGGGTGTTTTCATCTTTTGTTTTTTGTGTCTTATCTTGAGTCAGTTTATGTGTTTTTGAGTATGGATTATGGTGAATTTTGAGATTTGTTGATGATTGTTGATGATGTTGAGGAGATGTGATGATGATCATGACTAGTATGCTTTGATGAACTTGATGTGTCGTTTTGTTGGACATTTATTTACCTTATGTGAGGTTTGAGCCTTGTTTGTTTCTTGAGAGTCATTGGTCGAAATTTGTGTTGATCAGAACTTGCTTTGAGGTTATTTTGAAATGAAGTAATTGAAGTTGTGATTTGTGAAAATGATTGAGGCATTTCTTTGACATAGCTCGTTTAGCCTTTTTCATTGACCTGGTACTTATATTTTCACTAGTAACCCGTTGAGCCTTGAACCGTATTTCTTGTCATCCGATTCGACTGAATTATTTGAGATTTGACAATGTACTTGATATGATGACGGAGCTTTCTAATATATGTTTGGAGAAGGTTGAGAATTTGTTGAGTTGCATTTTTTAGTACTACAAAAAAAAAAAACAAGAGCTCACAAGGGGATTGCATGATGATCGACCAATTTGAGCGAACCCTTTTCATATTCATGCAAGAAACTGAGTGAGGCATATATGTATTATACTTCCGTACTTGAGAGTTTGTCTTTTCAAGGCGTTGCATTCGAGTTGTAATTGAGGTGTACTATATTGGTCATTGGAAGTCTCCTCGGCTGAGTTGATTAATTTGAAGCTTGTCTCGTTTGAAACTATTATCCATGCTCGTTTGCTTGTTTTCGTGTCTTTTCTTTTCTTTTTGTTCGGCACGAACAAAGGTTTAGTGTGGGGGAGTTGTTAGTCCCATTTTTGTTACTACTTTTGTGGTATTTTGTTTATCTTTCTTTTCCCACTCTAGGTTGTTTTGTAGGTTTTCCGGTCATTTGAGTCATTTTGTGCGTTTAGTGTTATTTCTGTATTTTTCGTGTTTTTCGTATTTCTTTCTTCCTATTCTCTTGTTTCCGTGTTTTCTCGGTTGGTGTTGGTTTCAGGTATTCGAAACGCTGCTCTAGGATCGTTCAGCTAGTCGTGCGGACTAACATGTGAAGGACAATGTTCGAGCTCGGGCGGAACCCGGGAGTGCACGAGACAGTTGGTGGCTTATAAGTCGACCGGGGGAGGTTAGGCGAGCCGAAACGGGACAAAAAGCGCAGTTTTGTTGAGTTAGCGCCGCTAGGGGTCGCTAACGCCGCTAAGGGACCTAGCGCCGATGCCATATACTAGCGAGCTGAAGAGAAAAGCCGCTGTCCGAGCATTAGCGCCGCTAGCTAGCAGCTAGCGCCGCTAACCCCCCCTAGCGCCGCTAACCCCCCTCTAGCGGCGCTAGCTACTGCTTATCAGATTAGTTCGCGATTCTATTATAATTAGGAGTAGGGTTTGCTTATTAGACTGTCTTAGACTTATTTTATGCGCGTTTTGCTGAGGAGAACACCTTCTATCATTGTTTTGCTCTTTGGATTCGATTTTAGAGATTAAAAACCTCTATTATCTTGCTTTGGATTCGGATACTATTGGATTGAGTTCAGAATTTTCATTAATCGTAAGTATTTTTCTTCAATTCTTTCATTGATGATGATGTCTTGGGTTATGAATGTTTGTGTGATCAAATCCAATATGAGTAGCTAAATCCATCTGCTAGGGATAGAGGATTGATGTTTTGATATCGTTTGTGATTGTCGGGCTCAGGATTGTTCAATTTCATACGAGTTGATTCTTTTCTAGGGTTTTTCAATTATCGGGCTCGAGTATTTAGAACTGTTGAAGGGTGACACTTCAATCCCCAATTGTTTACGATTGAGTTCGATTTATTCTTGCTTGATGTTGGTTATTCTATACGGACTAGTTGATTAAACACTTTCTAGTCCACTTTAATCGACTCTTAGAACCGAAAGGGGAGGAGTCGGTCGAAATAGGCTCGTATGAACTAGGCTTGTTCGTAACTGTATTGCCTAGAAGTTAAATGAATTGTTAATTTACCGTTCTAGTTTGTTCTCTTGTTACGAAAAGTTATTGAGAATGAGTGCTTGAACGTGTCGATTAATCACTTAACCGAACAATCTCTTGCTTGACAATTACATTTTCGATCCAAAATGGATATCCTCGACTCCTTAGCTCCTTAAATCCTACTTGTTCTTCGTCGTTGCTTGCTATTTCTACTTACCGTATTTGAAATCTTTTTCGTAGTTAATAATCAAACCAAATCATCTGAATTAGAATGTTTAGGAATTTTATTTTCTTTTGTGTGCTTGAATAAACGTGCATAGTATTCCGGCTAACCTTCCTTGCGATACGACCCGGGGAACGAATCTTTCGATTCTACTCCGGTTAAAATTACTACAACATGTGTGTACGGACGGGCAGCGCGGGCAGGACAGCTCACCAAATATCCGGGCAGCTCTTAGGGCAGGTATCTCACTCCTATATATAGAGGAGTGGGTCTTTTCTTAGGGTTTACGATTTATCCATTCTTTACTTTGGAAAATTGAACAAACATATACTGACTTAAGCATCGGAGGCTCTTCACCGGAAAACCCCTCCGGTGTGAGAGTTCTGTGCAGGAGCGCGGCGTTCTATCGGCGAGGAAGAAGGAAGCAAACCGATTTCAAGCCGGTTGGAGTGTTTTGCGTTACCATTTGGCGCAGTCTGTGGGACTTTCGTTCGAAAAGTGGTGTGCTGAGATTTTTGAAGCTTGGTAGCTATGGCGGACGGAATTCCTAGGAGAGATTTACAGGCATCGTTCGATGAGGCGTGGACGATGACGAGGCCGTTCGGAGATGGCCCACCTCCGGGCTTCTCTGGACCCTTATGTACACCGGTGACTCCGACGTCTGTTCCCCAAGGTGTGGAAGTCACGTCGGTACAACCAGAGGCTGATGTGGGCTCAAATCGGGCCCAGGAGACCCGCACAGCTCAAGGCGCGGCGGCCCCAACCCCGCCGCAACCAGATCTGGCTGCGACGCTGCAGCGAGGAGTGGCGGTACAAGGAGCGGTACCGCTGCCGATGGAGGAACAGCGTCCTGGCCAGCAGGTGGTGATGACAAGGCAGGAGATGCAGCAGATGGTGGCGAACGCGGCGGCACAAGCGGTTCAGCAGGTCACTCAAAGCCTTTCGCAAGTGGCTGCTGGGCCAACGATGGTGGATGAGGACGTGTCGAGCTATGGGGGAGATGGGGCCCTAAGAGATCGTGAGGTGGAGCGGCTCGCGGAGCAGGTGAGGCAGATGCAGGCTAAGATAGATGGTCCACCTGAAAGACGTGCTCGAGGACATCCGTTCTCGAGGGATATATTGGCCGCGCCATTACCCGCGAATTTTAGAGACATGAGTTTGATGTTCGATGGGACCACTGACCCGTCGAGGCATGTAAGGGCGTTTGAGAATTTGGCTGTGTTGCATGGTTATTCTGACTCGGTTAGCTGCAGGGCATTCTTGTCGACCTTGAGGGGAGGCGCGCTCGACTGGTTTCAGCAACTCCCTCATGGATCGATCAAGGACTTTGATGATTTTGCGGAAAAGCTGATGACCCAATACACGAGTGCGGTGGCACAGGAAAAGACGTATCCGACGTTGATGGCTATGAGGCAAGGGGAGAAGGAATCATTGCGTAAGTATGTCGCGTGATACAATCAAACTTGTTTGGAGATCCCCACGGCCTCGGACGAGGTGAAGGCTGGAGGGTTGATACGGAGTTTGCGAGCACGGCCTTGTCGCACATCTTTAGCTAAAACCCCTGCTCGTACGTATGATGATGTGCTAAAAAGGTGTAAGAAGTACATTAATTTGGAGGAAACGGAGGCTGAGTTTGCTAAGTTGGAAGAGTTGGCTAAGCCTGAGCCAAAGAAGGGGAGGGTAAGCTTGCCTCGAAGAGTATCACCGGGTCGGAGATCGCCTAGAAGAGAGGGGCGTGGCCGGACTGATCGAGGGCGAGAAGACAGGTGGAAGGATCGACCAGTACTGGGGGAAAGCGGTTCCAACACTTTACGCCCCTTAATGCGCGGATGGGCGAGGTGCTGGTAGCCATTGAGAGGAAGATAGGGGACAGGGATGTGACGTGGCCGAAGTCGAGGCGTGAGGGGCCGACACAGCCCAGGTCGAACAAGTATTGCCGTTTTCATAAAGATTATGGGCACAAAACGGAGGAGTGCAGACACCTCAAGGATGAGATCGAGCGCCTGATCAGGGTAGGGTATCTGAAGGAGTTCGTGTGCGAAGGGAAGGCGAAGGGGAAGGATAAAGGAAAGTGTCAAGAGGATTCGGTGGAGCGGAGTGATCGAGATGATGATGAGGAAGGCGATCCCCGAGATGGAAGGGGTGATTGAGGAGTCAAGAGGAGACGAGGAAGTCAAGATCGAGGAGGCCAGGGAGATCAAGGCCCGGTGAAGAGAGGAACGATTTACATGATCTCGGGGGGACCAACAGATGGGGACTCGAACAATGCAAGGAAAGGTCATGTTCGAGCAATGAAGAGGAAGAGAGAGGAGGTGGGGATCACTGCTCGAATGCCGGAGATAAGTTTTCGGGCGGAAGATGCAGAGGGAGTAGTGTTGCCCCACAATGATGCGCTGGTGATAACGGCGGAAGTGGCGGGTTTCGACGTAAAGAGGGTGTTTATTGATACGGGGAGTTTGGTTGATGTGATGTTTTATGATTGTTTTGTGCAGATAAACAAGGAGCTCAACCTTGGCCTGAAGCCGGTGACCACAGCCTTATATGGATTCAACGGAGGCGAGGTGATGCCGATGGGAGAGGTAAGCCTCTCTGTTGCCTTAGGGCAAGGGGTGACGAGGAAGGTGCGAATGGTAAGGTTTGTGGTCGTTGGAGCGGAATCCTCGTACAACATTATTATGGGAAGGACTAGCTTAAATGCTTTCCAGGCGGTCGTGTCGACGTACCACATGACGATCAAATATCCGGTGGGGGAAAACGTTGGTGAGGTCGCAGGAGATCAGCTTACCTCGAGGAGTTGCTACCAGACCACGGTGAGCAATAATAAGCAGCTCTCGAGGAAGCGAGCGAAGCTGGAGGAGGGAGTACCGAGCCGACCTGGGGGCTCGAGGTCGAAAGAAGAGAAGGAAAGAGCGGACAAGGGGAAAGAAAAGGTGGAGATGCAGCCAGGAGGAGAGATTGAGGAGGTCCAGATGGTAGAAGAGTGCGAAGAGAGGAAATTTCGGATAGGTAAGGAGATGGAGGAGCCCATAAGATCGAAGTTGATTGCGTTGATCAGAGAGTTCGCGGATGTTTTTGCGATGCGGCTGAGGAGTTGACAGGGATAAAGGCGGAGGTGATAGAACACCGTTTGAACATCGACTTAACGGTGAGACCAGTGAAACAAAAAAGACGACACCATGGCGCGGAGATGGATAAGGTGATCGAGCAGGAGGTTGAGAAGTTGCTGAAGGCGGGCCATGTTAAAGAGATCCAGTTCCCTGAATGGTTGTCGAACACGGTGATGGTGTCTAAGTCTGGGGGGAAGTTGAGGATGTGTATTGATTTTCGTGACTTAAACAAGGCGTGTCCGAAAGATCTGTACCCATTGCCTAGGATTGACCAGTTGGTCGATTCTACCGCAGGTTGTGAATTGCTTAGCCTTATGGATGCATCCCAAGGGTATCACCAAATCCCTTTGGCTCGAGAGGATAGGAAGAGGGTGAGTTTTGTTACGAGCAGAGGAACCTATTGTTATGTGGTGATGCCTTTCGGTCTAAAGAATGCAGGGGCAACGTATCAGCGATTGGTCGACAAGATCTTCAAGGAGCAGCTGGGGAGGAATATGGAGGTGTATGTCGATGATATGCTGGTGAAGAGTAGGGTGGAAGCTGATCACGTGAATGACTTAAAGGAGACGTTCTTAACGTTGCGGAGGTATGGCATGAAACTGAACCCCGCTAAGTGTTCTTTTGGGGTGAAGTCGGGGAAGTTCCTGGGGTACATGGTGACGAAGAGAGGGATCGAGGTCAACCCAGAGAAGGTGAAAGCGGTGATCGAGATGAAGCCACCCACCAAAGTGAAGGAGGTGCAAATTCTGACGGGTAGGATAGCGGGTTTGAGTCGCTTCATATCCAAGGTGGCGGAAAAGAGCGGACCCTTGTTTCGAACGTTGAGAAAAAGCTCAAATTTCCAATGGACTGAGGAGGCCCAGAAGGCATTCGAGGAGTTACAAAAAGTGCTAGCTAACCTACCCCTATTAGCTAAACCAGTTCCGGGGGAGGACTTGGTGTTGTATATATCTATAGGAGAAATGGCGGTAAGCTCGGTTCTGTTAAGGGAAGAAGGCGCAGTGCAATTCCCAATTTATTATGTGAGCAAGGTGATGCAAGGGGCGGAAAGGAGATATTCGGAGATAGAGAAGTGTGCATTAGCGGTGGTCGTAACTGTGAGAAAGTTGCGGCCGTATTTTCTAGGCCATAAAGTGAAGGTGAGAACGAATATGCCATTGGGAGAAACGTTAGGTCGACCTTCGGTGTCGGGTCGACTAGTCAAATGGGCGGTCGAGTTGAGCGAATACACAATAGTATATGAGCCAAGGAGGGCGATAAAGGCGCAGGCATTGGCGAATTTCATACAGGAGGGTACAAAAGGGGAGGAAGAAGAGGAAGGTGTTTGGCAAATGTTTGCTGATGGCTCGGTGTCGAGAGTCGGAGGGGGCCTGGGCATTGTCTAATCTCGCCCAAGGGAGACAATCTGGAGTTTGCAGTCAAAGTTGAGCACAAGGTATCAAACAATGAGGCAGAATATGAGGCAGTTATTAAAGGGATGCAACTGGCCATCGCAGGCGGAGCTCGAAAAATTCAAGTGTATTCTGACTCTCAGTTGGTAGTAGGCCAGTTTCGGGAGGACTTTGAGGTGAAGGAGGAAAGAATGCAGAGGTATGTTGAGGAGATGAAGAGATTGAGGGTGGAGTTTAGCTCGTTCGACTTAGTGCAAATACCCCGAGGTGAGAATGGTCGAGCAGATCTGCTATCAAAAATCGCGCAGAATCTGGTCGACTGTAAGAGCAGAAGTGTCACTTTGCTGCGCATGGAGAGAAGTGCGGTCGAGCAGGAGGTAGCGGAGATAGAAGAGGTGGATGATTGGAGAACTTTGATACTGAAGGAAATGAGAGAAGGAGGGGTGAAGATGGTAAGGAGGTTTTTCGAACATAATGGAGTGTTGTACAAGAGGTCGTATGCCGGACCTCACCTAAGGTGTGTGACGCGAGAAGAGGGCCGATACGTGGTGAGGGAGACCCACGAGGGATGTTGTAGTGATCATAGTAAGGCGGGGTCTTTGGTCGCGAAGATACTGCGAGCAGGGTATTTTTGGCCGACCATGAAGGAGGACGCGAAGGTGATGGTGAGGAAATGTTTACAATGCCAGAAACATGGACCGCTTATTCACCAACCTGCTGAAACGATGACGACGATGAGTTCCCCTATTCCATTTGTGCAGTGGGGTGTCGATCTGGTGGGGCCGATGCCTCAAGGAACGGGGCAAAGGAAATTTTTGATAGTGGCGGTGGACTATTTCACGAAGTGGGTGGAGGCTGAGCCGCTGGCAAAAATTACGGAAGAGAAAGTCATACAATTTTTATATAACAATATTTGCTGCAGGTTTGGTGTTCCAAAGGTGTTGGTGTCCGATAATGGTACGCAATTTAATGGCAAACGAATTCGAGCATGGTGTGAAGACTTGAAGATTGAGCAACACTTCGCGTCGGTTGCTCATCCGCAAGCCAACGGACAAGTCGAGGTGACCAACAGAATCATCCTAAACGGCCTAAAGATAAGATTGGAGAAGGCGTCGGGAGCATGGGTCGACGAGCTCACTTCGGTACTTTGGGCATATCGGACAACACCAAGATCGACCACGGGAGAGACACCATTTAGCCTGGTTTACGGCATGGAGGCATTGCTCTCAATCGAGAGCGAGATCCAGTCACAAAGGTCAAGCACGTATAATCTTGAGCAGAACGAGAACTTAATGATGGCAGCCCTGGACACAATCGAAGAACATCGAGAACAAGCCTCGATCAGAGTCGAGGCGTACAAGCAGAGAATGCGGGCAGCGCACGATAGGAAGGTCAAGATGAGGAGATTCCAGGTGGGCGACCTGGTTTGGAAAAGAATGGACGTGTTGAAGCACGTGGGGAAGCTCGAACCCAACTGGGAAGGACCATACTTGGTCGAGAAGGTCCACGCGGGGGGTGCATATTCACTCAAGGATGCCGAAGGACGACCACTCCCCAGGTCATGGAATGTGGCTAACTTGAAAAAATATTATGTTTAAAATTTTTGTCTTTTTTCTTTCTTTCTCTTGTCGGAAACTTTCCACAACAGAATGATGTACTGAAATTCCCAATTTGAATTAATGAAATTCCTGTTCAAACTTTCAATACTGTGCCTAATTGATTGCTTTAATTTCATTGCATATATGTGGTGGCCTATGTTGAATGATTGGTCGAAGAAAAAACCCATCATGATTAAGGCCGAGAGGCTGGATGGTCGCATGTATCGACCACCCCTTTGAGGGTGGACATGTGTTCGAAGACAAAAAATTCATCATGATTAAGGCCGAGAGGCTGGATGGTCGCATGTATCGACCACCCCTTTGAGGGTGGACATGTGCTCGAAGACAAAAAATCCATCATGATTAAGGCCGAGAGGCTGGATGGTCGCATGTATCGACCACCCCTTTGAGGGTGGACATGTGCTCGAAGACAAAAAATCCATCATGACTAAGGTCGAGAGGCTGGATGGTAGCATGTATCGACCACCCCTTTGAGGGTGGACATGTGCTCGAAGACAAAAAATCCATCATGACTAAGGCCGAGAGGCTGGATGGTCGCATGTAACGACCATGTAATGCCCCGTTTATTTGTGGATTATTTGGGATTTATTATTATTATTTTTATTGCTATCATGATTGTTATTTTTAATTAGTAATAATATTTATATTTTATTTATTGAATGCCATTATGTTTATTTATTTGTCAAATGTGATTAAATGCTAATTGTGAAAATTTGTCTAATTGTTTAATTGATGTTGTGTTTTAATTAAATTATTAATATGAATAAATGTGTATGTAATAATATGTAATATATATATATATATATATATATATATATTTTTCGGTTTATTTTTATCGCGCGTTTGCATTCGAAATCGAGCCCGATAATTTTGTTGTAATCGAATTGGACCCGAACATATCTGTTTGAATTTTTATTTGAGCCCGTGAGCTGTTCTGTTATCCCAACCGGTCCAAAAATCCTATTGGCCCAAATTTCTCGGGCCCGGCCCGACAGATTTTCCTTTTCTTTTATTTTGGCGTGATTTTGTGTTGTCTTGGACAACAAGAAATTTTGTTCTTTTCCCAAACCTAATATACATATGTGTATATATATGTATATATATATATATGGATCGTTTTTATTTTTTTGTTCTCTCATCAAAACACCGCAGCCTCTATCGGATTTCTTCTCGTGAGATTTATCTTGTTCGTTCGATCATTTTCATCATCCATCATCGATCATCATCTCCTTCTCTCACCATCACCATCGTCAACCCATCACCTCCATCTTCATCCTCACCTTCGCTGAAATTTTTGTGTTCGTTCCGATCATCTCCTTCCCTCATCATCATCCTCGACGTGAACCAATTCCAGCGTCGTCCTCGTCGCTGCCATCACCTCTGGTGCAGCAACTCGCGCGACCAGCCTCCGGCGACCCTCTGCTGCGTTTTTCCGGCGACTTCTGTTCGTCCTTCGAGCAGCCCGCGAGCCCCGACACCGTGACCACTTCCGAACGTGATCTCCGACGAGCAGCTTCCCCATCCGGTGACCTTGCGGCGACAACCGGTGACCGACCAGCAGCAGCGACTTCTTTCTTTCCGTGCTCAATGAGCCTTCTTTTCCGGCGAGACGAGTTTACCGTCGAGCTTTCGCGTTCGTGACGTTTTCGATTTTCCCGAGAACGGTACCTCGTCGTTTTTTTTTCCATCTCGTTTAATTCATATATGCTCGTTGAATTGTTCATATTCATGTTGTACTCGTGCTATATTTTTAATGTGAATTTATTGTTGAATATGTGCAAATATATGAATTGTTGTGATTATTGTATTCGTATGTTCGGGATCTCTTCGATTTTCTCGAAAATCGAACGAGACCTCGAAAGTCATGTAAGTCGGTGGATAATGAAACAATGTCGAGTCCTTGGTCTTATGAAAAGGCCTCGGACGATAAATTGTGTGTTGTGATTTAATTGTCAAGTTGTCGAGCTTGTTAATCGCTGTTTTGATGTTCGAATTTTTAAAAATAGCTCGCTGCTCGAACCGATGTGAAATTTTGAGGGATGTGTTATCTGTTCATTTCCTGCCTTGTGTAAAATTTTCATAATTTTTGGAGACCTTTAGCTATTTTTAATAATTAAATTGTGTTCTGCCCAGAATATTGTTAAATGCATAATAAATTCATTCCTGACTTAAACGAGCTGAAATTCGAATATGTCGTGCCTCTGCGACTTATATGTGTTGTGTTAAATGTTTGGAATTTTTGGAGTTGATTTGATATGGATAATATTTTATTTATTGATTCGGCAGAAATGTTGTTTGAATTTTTAAAAATCGGTTACTACATGGAAAATTCTAAAATTTTGCTGAGAGTCATATTTTAGGTGTTTGATCATGTTTGAAAAAGATGAGAATTTTTAGAGTCTGTTTTGTTTCAGTTTGGGTTTAAATTCGATAAACTGCTGTTGCTCGTTTCAATTTTTAAAAATAGCAGCAGTTATCATTTAAGGCTGAAATTTTTATAAGTGGACTTTGGCATACTGTAAGTTGCTGTGTAAAATTTGCAGGTTCAGTTTCATTCATTAAGTCTGAGTATGAATTAATGTGCCCTTTTTGCTGAATTTCTGTTCGAATTTTATAAAATAGGGTATTTTGAGTTTAAAGCTGAAACTTTGTGATTTTACATGTTTCTAGGAGTTAAAATTTTGTATAAATTTTCAGAGCTTAGTTCGTAGGGTAGCTTGACCTTCTAATTTTATGCGATTAAATGATTTCAATTTTCGAACATAATTGTTATATGGAATTTGGATCGACTTGCTTTTTGGTTTTTATGTAAGTTTGACTTGGTCAAACCTTAGATGGATTTTTGTGAACTCCCTTAAGTGTTTTGGTCGTGTTTAGTGCCGAGTCTTAGTGTTCCACATCCACAGGACTTCACGAACTACTTAGTCGGATCGAGTTCGACTAGGTCTGTCTTGTGATTTCCAGTTTAAGTCGAGATAGATTCTGATTGTAGGATCTTGATATCATGTAGGTGTCTAGAGGTGTTGATCTTGCCTTAGTACGAGATTCGTGACTGTGAAACGTGCTGCTATCAGGTGGGTACACTTTTGTTGTATTCCATATTTATCGCACTATTTATTTCGTATAATTCTTCTTTTAAAATAATGAATGTATGCGTGAGAACCCTAGTCTAAGTATACCTATTGGTAGTGCCTTTGACGAATGCATAACAGTGAGAGGTCACCTGCCCGTTGTATCCGGGAGGCGACGCCCTGATCCGTGTGAGTTTCGGGGGGGAAAAACATCTCCACTGTCTCCTGGAAAACATCCATGATCCGTGAGTAGTTCGGGGTGGACTCCCATGATCCGTGTGAGTTTCGGGGTGGGGGAAATTTTCCAGTTACGGCCTTGCCGATGTTTGGTCGGAAGGTTGTTGTATGTACATA
>BKCP01006206.1:81563-120605 GCA_008636005.1 Striga asiatica
TTTTTTTTTAAAAAAAAAAAAAAAAAAACTCTGATTTTTATTAAATAAATTCGATAAATTCTTTAAAATAAAACGGGGCATTACAGTTTGGTATCAGAGCCAGTCTTGCTTTTCTGTAGACTGGTTCTTTTGTGATTAATTGTTATATGACCACTCGCTTCGTCTCGCCGCGCCAACTCAAGGTATGAAATTATTGTGGTTTTGTTTATTTATCTGGGGCTTAGGAAATCTATCCACCTTGAATTGTTTTGAACTCTAGTGTTTCGTGGCGAACTCTAGACTTCCAATATTTAATTTTAAATTTTGTTTTAAGTGTTAAACTTTTCCGGCTTGTTCAATGTAAAACAATGGCCACTCGTAATCGCAATGCTCGCAACCGTCAGCAAACCCCGCCTCCACCTCCACCTCCTCCTAACCAGCAGGCCCCTCCGGCCTTGGATTTTCCCCGGCTCATTGTCCAGTTTCAGGGCATGCATGCGCCCACTTTCTCGGGGATTGAGGCCCCCACTGCTGTGCTCGAGTGGATGAAGGAGCTCGACAAGATTTTCGCTGTGCTCCCTCTTCCCGACAGGCAGCGAGTAGCTCTTGCCGCCTTCCAGATGAAGGCAGATGCTTCTGATTGGTGGGTCGACCACTGGTCTCGGAGGCAAGAGGCTGAGCTCAATGCCCTGACTTGGGAGCAGATGAAGGCGATGGTTCGTAGCAAATTTCTCCCGCAGAGTTTTTGGGACCGCATGGAGCACGAGTTCTACCATCTTCAGCAGGGCAGTGCCAGCGTGGACGACTACATCCGCACTTTCACCCGAATGTGCCTCTTTGCTGGTGATTCTGTGAGCACCGACGAGAAGAAAGCCAACAAGTTTCTGAAAGGGCTGAATCCGAGAATCCGTGAGCTAGTTGGGAGTCACGGACTGTTATCTTATGCCGATACCGTCAGTCGGGCTCAGAGAGTTGAGAGCCTTATCCTTCCGGCTGATCCTGTTCCTTCTGTCTATCATGCTGCTCAGCCTGCCCAGGCTGTACCTCCTCTCATCCCGCCCTTGTCTTATCAGCCGCTGCTTCTTGCTCAGGCGCCTTATCCGTATCCGGTTCCGTATGCTTCAGCTCCCCCGTCCTCTAGCTCTGGCAAGAGGAAGAATGATCAGCAAAACCGCAAGAAGAACAAGCGCCCTAACCATGGCCAGCGTCAGCAGCAGCCTGCTGCACAGTTTGTCCAGCCTCTTCCTGTTTCTATCGGTGGGCGTGTGTTCGAAGCTGATGTTTATGTGATTGAAATGCGAGACTTCGACGTGATCTTGGGCATGTACCGGCTCACTCGTTATCGAGCCGATATCCGGTGCCAGGAGCGTGAAGTCACCCTCTTCCCCGATTCCGATCAGCCTGTTGTCTTTTATGGGGTGAATTCGAGGACTGTGCCTCGAGTCATCTCTTCTTTGCAAGCTAGGAAGAGCCTTTCCAAGGGTAGCTGTCAAGGCTATCTCGTCTCTTTGGTATCCGATGCCGTTGATGAGCGAACACCCGAGAGAGTATCCATCGTCTGCGAGTACCTTGATGTCTTTCCCGACGAGCTGCTCGGAGGACCGCCCAACCGTCAAGTTGAATTCACCATCGATCTAATTCCAGGAGCCGGCCCTGTTTCTAAGGCTCCCTATCGTATGGCGCCGAAGGAGCTTCAAGAGCTCAAGGCCCAAATCCAAGAACTGCGCAAGCTCGGTTTTATTCGACCGAGTGTTTCTCCGTGGGGTGCGCCCGTCCTATTCGTGAAGAAGAAAGACGGATCCATGCGCATGTGCATTGATTATCGCGAGCTTAACCATCTGAAGGTTAAGAACAAGTACCCTCTTCCTCGTATTGAGGATCTCTTCGACCAGCTGAGGGGAGCCAGCGTCTTCTCGAAGATCGATTTGAGGTCTGGCTATCATCAGTTGAAGATCCGGGAGTCGGATATCTCTAAGACTGCGTTCCGTACTCGATATGGCCACTACGAGTTTGTGGTAATGCCATTCGGACTCAGCAATGCCCCGGCCGTGTTCATGGACCTTATGAATAGGGTCTTCCATCCTTATCTGGACCAGTTCGTTATCGTTTTCATCGACGACATTCTGGTCTATTCTCGAGACATCGATCAGCACAAGGAGCATCTGAGGATTGTGCTGGAGACTCTTCGCAGAGAGAAGCTGTACGCGAAGTTTTCGAAGTGTGAGTTCTGGCTGGATCGTATGGCTTTCCTTGGCCACATTGTTACAGCTAGAGGCATTGAGGTGGATCCCAGCAAGATAGAGGCTGTGAGCAAGTGGGAAACACCAAGAAGTGCCAGCGACGTTCGTAGTTTCCTGGGGTTAGCAGGATACTACAGAAGATTCATCGAGGGCTTCTCGAAGATAGCCCGACCCCTAACCAACCTTACGAAGAAGGCCATGAGGTTTGAGTGGAGTTCTGAGTGCGAGGATAGTTTCCAGGAGTTGAAGAGGAGACTTACCACCGCACCCGTCTTGTCGATTCCCGATCCTACTTTAGAGTTCACCATCTATAGCGACGCTTCGAAGATGGGTTTCGGATGTGTCCTAATGCAGCAAGGGAAGGTTGTAGCTTATGCTTCGAGGCAGTTGAAGCCTCATGAGCAGAACTACCCCACTCATGATCTTGAGTTAGCTGCTGTTGTCCACGCCTTGAAGATTTGGAGGCACTACCTCTATGGAGCCAAGTGTGAGATTTTCACCGATCATAAGAGCTTGAAGTATATCTTTACTCAGAAGGAGCTCAATATGCGCCAAAGGAGATGGCTTGAGTTGGTCAAGGACTACGATTGCACGATTAGCTACCATCCCGGGAAAGCTAACGTGGTCGCCGACGCGTTGAGTCGGAAGAGTCATGGCCAGTTGTCTTGCTTGTTCACCGATCAGGATGTCCTAGTTCGGGAGTTCCAGCGACTGCAGTTAGAGGCAGTGGAGTCGACTTCGACAGCCGGAGGTGTGTTGACCGCCTTGGTTGTGGGACCGACTCTTCGTGAGAGAATTATCGTCGAGCAGCCGAATGATCGTTTCCTTTGTCGAATGAAGGAGTTGATGTTAGCCGGTCGAGTTGGAGGATTCGCAGTCGCATCTGATGGGGCATTAGTCTTCAAGGGTAGACTATGTGTTCAGAAGGTGTGGGAGCTGCGAAAGGAGATATTGAGAGAAGCCCATAGTGCCCCGTACACCATCCATCCTGGTAGCTCGAAGATGTATCAGGACCTCCGGAAGTCGTTTTGGTGGCGAGGTATGAAGAGGCAAGTGGCCCGTTTCGTGAGTGGTTGTCTAGTGTGTCAGCAAGTGAAGGCTGAGCACCAGAAACCCGGAGGCATGTTGCAGCCGCTTGAGATTCCCATGTGGAAATGGGAGCGACTCACGATGGATTTCTTGGTAGGTTTGCCGAGATCGAGATCCGGTCACGATTCTATTTGGGTGATTGTGGATCGACTCACGAAGTCCGCCCACTTTTTGCCCGTCCGGACGACTATGAAGGCTAGTGCGTATGCCGAGTTGTTCGTTGATGAGATCATCAAACTTCATGGAGTGCCCGTGGAGATTGTATCTGATCGTGACTCGAAGTTCACAAGCCAGTTCTGGAAGACTCTGCACCGAGCCATGGGGACGAGATTGGAGTTTAGCACTGCCTTTCATCCTCAGACAGATGGTCAGTCGGAGCGGACGATCCAGTACTTGGAGGATATTTTGAGGGCTGTGGTCTTGGACCGGAGCCTAACTTGGGAGACTGCGCTCCCGTTGGTCGAGTTGTCTTATAACAACAGCTACCACTCCTCGATCAAGATGGCCCCTTACGAAGCTTTGTATGGACGGAAGGTCCGAACACCTTTGTATTGGGATGAGGTCGGAGAGAGGAAGGTCATGGGTCCGGAGTTCGTTCGTAGGACTTCGGAGGCTGTTGAGTCGATCCGGAAGCATATCCGGTCTGCCCAGGAGAGGCAGAAGGTGTATGCAGATCGGGATCGGCGAGAGCACGAGTACGCTGTTGGTGATCACGTCTTTCTGAAGGTCTCGCCCATGAAGGGTGTTATTCGCTTCGGGAAGAAGGGGAAGCTTCGGCCTCGCTATATCGGACCCTTCGAGATCCTAGCTCGAGTCGGGAACTTGGCGTATCGGTTAGCTTTACCACCGGACTTGTCAGGGGTGCATGATGTGTTTCATGTCTCCATACTGCGTAGATATGTACATGACCCCGACCATGTGGTGGACTTCGGCGAGCTGCAGGTCGAGCGAGACCTCACCTATGAGGAGGTGCCGGTTGCCGTACTGGACCAGAAGGTCCATCAGCTGAGGAACCGGGCAGTGAGTTTGGTGAAGGTGCTATGGAGCCGACACGATGAGTCCGTGGCGACTTGGGAGAAGGAATCCGAGATTAGGAGGAGATATCCGAACTTCGCTTTTTGATCTCTTTGTACTCTTTCGTGTTCTAGTTATCGTTGTTTTATTTCGAATTCCGAGGACGGAATCCTTTGTTAGGTGGGTAGACTGTAATGCCCCGTTTATTTGTGGATTATTTGGGATTTATTATTATTATTTTTATTGCTATCATGATTGTTATTTTTAATTAGTAATAATATTTATATTTTATTTATTGAATGCCATTATGTTTATTTATTTGTCAAATGTGAATAAATGCTAATAGTGAAAATTTGTCTAATTGTTTAATTGATGTTGTGTTTTAATTAAATTATTAATATGAATAAATGTGTATGTAATAATATGTAATATATATATATATATATATATATATATATATATATTTCGGTTTATTTTTATCGCACGTTTGCATTCGAAATCGAGCCCGATAATTTTGTTGTAATCGAATTGGACCCGAATATATCTGTTTGAATTTTTATTTGAGCCCGTGAGCTGTTCTGTTATCCCAACCGGTCCAAAAATCCTATTGGCCCAAATTTCTCGGGCCCGGCCCGACAAATTTTCCTTTTCTTTTATTTTGGCGTGATTTTGTGTTGTCTTGGACAACAAGAAATTTTGTTCTTTTCCCAAACCTAATATACATATGTGTATATAGGATCTGGTTCAAATGAGAACCAAGTCCTAGCGTGAGAACCGTGAGAACCGCTATTTTTAATTGTATGTAGTGCTATGATTAATTGTGTTTTAGTGCTATTTTTAACTAGGATGTATTTGATTAAAAATAGCAACAAAATTTTTATTAGCATTTATGAAAATGATAGCACTATGTAATATTAAAAATAGCATCATACACAATTAAAAATAACATCAAATGTGGTTCTCACGGTTCTCACACCAGACATAGTTTTTATTTGAACCAGCCCCTGTGCATATATATGTATATATATATATATATATATGGATCGTTTTTATTTTTTTGTTCTCTCATCAAAACACCGCAGCCTCTATCGGATTTCTTCTCGTGAGATTTATCTTGTTCGTTCGATCATTTTCATCATCCATCATCGATCATCATCTTCTTCTCTCACCATCACCATCGTCAACCCATCACCTCCATCTTCATCCTCACCTTCGCTGAAATTTTGGTGTTCGTTCCGATCATCTCCTTCCCTCATCATCATCCTCGACGTGAACCAATTCCGGCGTCGTCCTCGTCGCTGCCATCACCTCTGGTGCAGCAACTCGCGCGACCAGCCTCCGGCGACCCTCTGCTGCGTTTTTCCGGCGACTTCTGTTCGTCCTTCGAGCAGCCCGCAAGCCCCGACACCGTGACCACTTCCGAACTTGATCTCCGACGAGCAGCTTCCCCGTCCGGTGACCTTGCGGCGACAACCGGCGACCGACCAGCAGCAGCGACTTCTTTCTTTCCGTGCTCAATGAGCCTTCTTTTCCGGCGAGACGAGTTTACCGTCGAGCTTTCGCGTTCGTGACGTTTTCGATTTTCCCGAGAACGGTACCTCGTCGTTTTTTTTTCCATCTCGTTTAATTCATATATGCTCGTTGAATTGTTCATATTCATGTTGTACTCGTGCTATATTTTTAATGTGAATTTATTGTTGAATATGTGCAAATATATGAATTGTTGTGATTATTGTATTCGTATGTTCGGGATCTCTTCGATTTTCTCAAAAATCGAAGGAGACCTCGAAAGTCGTGTAAGTCGGTGGATAATGGAACAATGTCGAGTCCTTGGTCTTATGAAAAGGCCTCGGACGATAAATTGTGTGTTGTGATTTAATTGTCAAGTTGTCGAGCTTGTTAATCGCTGTTTTGATGTTCGAATTTTTAAAAATAGCTCGCTGCTCGAAACGATGTGAAATTTTGGGGGATGTGTTATCTGTTCATTTCCTGCCTTGTGTAAAATTTTCATAATTTTTGGAGACCTGTAGCTATTTTTAATAATTAAATTGTGTTCTGCCCAGAATATTGTTAAATGCATAATAAATTCATTCCTGACTTAAAGAAGCTGAAATTCGAATATGTCGTTCCTCTGAGACTTATATGTGTTGTGTTAAATGTTTGGAATTTTTGGAGTTGATTTGATATGGATAATATTTTATTTATTGATTCGGCAGAAATGTTGTTTGAATTTTTAAAAATCGGTTACTGCATGGAAAATTCTGAAATTTTGCTGAGAGTCATATTTTAGGTGTTTGATCATGTTTGTAAAAGATGAGAATTTTTAGAGTCTGTTTTGTTTCAGTTTGGGTTTAAATTTGATAAACTGCTGTTGCTCGTTTCAATTTTTAAAAATAGCAGCAGTTATCATTTAAGGCTGAAATGTTTATAAGTGGACTTTGGCATACTGTAAGTTGCTGTGTAAAATTTGCAGGTTCAGTTTCATTCATTAAGTCTGAGTAGGAATTAATGTGTCCTTTTTGCTGAATTTCTGTTCGAATTTTATAAAATAGGGTATTTTGAGTTTAAAGCTGAAACTTTGTGATTGTACATGTTTCTGGGAGTTAAAATTTTGTATAAATTTTCAGAGCTTAGTTCGTAGGGTAGCTTGACCTTCTAATTTTATGCGATTAAATGATTTCAATTTTCGAACATAATTGTTATATGGAATTTGGATCGACTTGCTTTTTGGTTTTTATGTAAGTTTGACTTGGTCAAACCTTAGATGGATTTTTGTGAACTCCCTTAAGTGTTTTGGTCGTGTTTAGTGCCGAGTCTTAGTGTTCCACATCCACAGGACTTCACGAACTACTTAGTCGGATCGAGTTCGACTAGGTCTGTCTTGTGATTTCCAGTTTAAGTCGAGATAGATTCTGATTGTAGGATCTTGATATCATGTAGGTGTCTAGAGGTGTTGATCTTGCCTTAGTACGAGATTTGTGACTGTGAAACGTACTGCTATCAGGTGGGTACACTTTTGTTGTATTCCATATTTATCGCACTATTTATTTCGTATAATTCTTCTTTTAAAAAAATGAATGTATGCGTGAGAACCCTAGTCTAAGTATACCTATTGGTAGTGCCTTTGACGAATGCATAACAGTGAGAGGTCACCTGCCCGTTGTATCCGGGAGGCGACGCCCTGATCCGTGTGAGTTTCGGGGGGGAAAAACATCTCCACTGTCTCCTGGAAAACATCCATGATCCGTGAGTAGTTCGGGGTGGACTCCCATGATCCGTGAGTGGTTCGGGGTGGGGGAAATTTTCCAGTTACGGCCTTGCCGATGTTTGGTCGGAAGGTTGTTGTATGTACATAGGAGTTTTGCGATAGGGCCGGGTAGGGGGTTTAGACTGTTGGATTCTATGCATACTGATTATTGTGTTACTGCTTTCTAAAATAATTATGCGGGATAACTGTGCGATAATGGTGAGCTAGTTGGTTGCTCACCCCCATTATTTTCTTGTTGTTTTCTCTTTTCCTTGTTCTAGGTTGAGACGAGCTGAGGCGGTGGCGTAGGACAAGCGAGATGGTGGTCATATGTGTTGATAAATCTATGCTTCCGCTTAAACTTGAATTTTATTTGTTTGCTATTATTGCCATGGATTATTTACTGCTTTCACTTTTCGAACTATGTTTGATTCGGTTGAGCTTCGAATAATGTTGGATCTTTTGAAATGGTTTTAAGACTTACGTTTATTTGGAACTTATTTTATTGATAGTTCGTGCATGTGTGTTATTTAATGATGTTAGTAAGTAGCGCCCGTTTCTCGATAAAGGTTTTAATTTGTTTTTTAAAAAAAAAAAAAAAAAAAAAAAAACTTGGATTTAAAAAAAAAAAACTCTGATTTTTATTAAATAAATTCGATAAATTCTTTAAAATAAAACGGGGCATTACAGACCACTCCTTTGAGGGTGGACATGTGCTCGAAGACAAAAAATCCATCATGATTAAGGCCGAGAGGCTGGATGGTCGCATGTAACGACCACTCCTTCGAGGGTGGACATGGGCTCGAAGATAAAAAATCCATCATGATTAAGGCCGAGAGGCTGGATGGTCGCATGTATCGACCACCCCTTTGAGGGTGGACATGTGCTCGAAGATAAACGAACCTATACACGACTAAGGCCGAGAGGCTGCATGGTCGCTTGTTGGGAGGTGTTTATGACTGTTAAAATTCATTAATAGATCACGTTTAGTCAGGCGGACGAATGGCGTGGCTTACTAAATTGATGAGAATAACATCAATAAACGGAGACAATGCAGACTTTGTAACGGAAACATTAAACGAAATAAAGCATCGACAGGCAAATAGAGAGAAATAGTGAAACTACAACGACATTCAATACGAAGTACAGCGTTCAACGCAATTCAAATTACAAGCTTATAAGTTAACGTTTGGGTCAACATGGGCATTAGGGCCAGTCGAGGCCGGCTCGTGTGACGGCTCGGGCTGCTGCTCCGTAAGTTCAGCCAGGTGACTTGAGCCAGAGGTCGAGCCAGCTCCGTCAGTAGATTGAGTCTGACGAGCAGGAGGAGGAACGTAGCCAGCAGGGAGCTTGAAGGTACGTCTCAGCAGGTCGTCCTGCTCCACGACGTGCTCGAGCAGACCGAACCACCAGTCATGGTCATCGGGCAAGTCGAGGGCGCTTTCATAGCCGACAGGAGCCTTGGGCATAGCATCCCATATGGCCTCCATGTTAAACTCCTCAAACTCGTCCTCAGCGACTTGGACCCCCGCTTGCTGCATTATGGCCCCAAAACAATGGGTGCCATAGTCCTGCACATCCTTCAAATACTGTGGCGACTGCTTGAATTCAGAAACCACTTGTTCGCGGTAAGCTTGTAGGAGGCGTCGACCAGTTGTGGTATGAAAGACCATCCGTCGAGCCCGAATGGCAGCCTCGTCGACCAACGGCTTAGCCCTTTGCTCGAAGGCAACGTTTTCACGTGCCCGAGCCGACTTCTCCTCCTCGAGCGCAGTCTCGAGAGCTTTCTTGGAGGCTAGGAGAGCCTCCTTCTCTGCTCGCTCCGCTGCGAGGGCCTCCTCGAAGGACTTCAAAGCCCCCTCGAGCGTATCTTTCTCATCAGAGAGGGCCTTGTTACGGGCAGCCGACTCCTTCAACCTATCGTGGAGATCGTTTGCCTTGGCCATAGTTTCTTGCAGCTGAGTGCCAAGGCGAAGATTACTCCGCTCGAGGGCCGAGATAGATCGACCAGGGCTCGCTAGGGTCTGCTCGATTAAGGGCACGAGCTCGACCATTCCCTACAGGGTCACGTAATAGAAAGTGTTGGAATACTTAACAAGCGAAAGACGAGGAATGAAAATGGACAGGCATTGAGAAACAGTAAGCTACCTGAGCCAGCCAGTGGGCAAGCCGTTGGCCGCGATCGCGAAGGGAGTGGCCATCGTTATAATGGTCGGTGGGACGGTCGACGGGGGGAAGAACATGCCTGAGATAATGAGAAAACCCCGGACCGTCGAGCGTTGTGATCGAGAGGGCAGTCTCCTCAACGCGGCGGCGTTTGGTAACATTTTCGTCCTCCCCAGCAGAGGAACGTTTAAGTGGATTCTCCACCAGCTGAGTTCGCCCTGGAGAAGCAGGGATATGTACGACCGGGGTCGTTTGATCGCGCGTGGGAGAACGCAGCGGAGGAGATGATGGCGGTGGAGAGGACGGTTTCTCGAGCTGCTCTGATGGCTCGAGGGGCTGCTCGGTTGGAAGGTTGACTGAAGGAGTTTGCTCGACAGTTATGTTCGGAGGAGGGGAAGCAGAGCGGGTGAACTGGGAGGCGATCGAGTTAGCCGGTTTCGAGCTCGACCCCTCACCAGGTTGCTTCCTTTTGAGAGGAGCACTCCGTTTGGGCACAGAGATAGTCGGCATCTCTGTCAAAGATCATGAATAAAGCCAGGGTTACAGCAGGCAAAATCATATAGTAATACAATAATGTCAGGCACACTTAACAGCAATACATACCTGGGTCGCCTTCGATCTGGATAAGGTCAAGGGTTTTCTGACTAGGGAGAGGGTATGATTTGTGAGTAAGGAGACCACAAAAATGAAGGAGGTTCTCATCCTCGAGCAACGTTTTCGAAGCAACGGGCTTGCTGTTCCACACCGCAATCCATTGGTCGAAAAGTGCATTGGTAGAGGGTATCGAATATTCGCAAGGAAGTTCCTTGAGCCAAGGAGAGGACACCCAAGGAAAAGCAGGAGTGGGCTCGACAAAGGCGAATTTGTCTTTCCATCTAGGGACGTTCGACGGAGTGTCTGAAATGAAACGCACATCGTGGCGGCCCTTGAGGTAGATCCCTTGAGCGTGTTTGGAAGGAGTATAGCAGTAATGGAAAAAATCTAGGTCAAGTCGACCTAGTCGGATGCGGCAAAGAATGATGAAGATAGTGATCAAATCTTGACTTAATGGAAAACGGACGCCCAGTTTAAACTGAATCTCAAAGAAAGTGTAGCAGTTGGGAGGAGGATTATCGTAGGTGTCTCGAGGGCCCGGAGATATGAAGGCCCAGCCGGTAGGATAGCCAACTTCTTCGGTGTCCAACCAGCCGGCTACGAGAGAGCGAGAAGAACAAGAAGCCTTCTTGGCAGAAGCAGACACCCTAGTCGATTTACCCTTCTTAGGAGCAGCCTGAGGGGAGGTAGAGACAGAGATAGATGAAGAAGCAGGGGGTGTAACACCGGTCGAGGATTTCGAAGCCCCCTTTTTAGAGATAGGAGAAAGGGGTAACTCGGGAGAACACAGAGTGGCGAGAGAGAGGAACAATATCCTCATCGTCCTCAGCAGCGGTCTCGGCAGCATCAAGAGCCTCCTCGGCGGCATCAGAAGCCCCGAACGCCGGTCGGCGGCGTCTTAGAGGGATGTGATCGAGGGTATCCTCATCTGATTCGTCAATCAGACGAGTAGATGGGCGAGAAGGAGAAGGTGCGGCGTGGTCGGAAGGGCGTAAAACGCTGATAGGAACGGGATTGTAGATTTCCTCAACAGAGCGAGAAGGCGAGTGAGGGACAGGCTGGCGAAGAGGGAAAGACGACGCGCTTGTCTCATCCTCACTGAACTGGTGGCTCGATGCGTTAGAATCGGTGGAATCTGAAAAGTAGAACAAAAAATTGAGGGGAAAGGAAGAGGAATTAGGGTTTCGAAAAGCAAGAAAGGTGGGTTTTTTGGCCGCAAGCGAAGCGAGAAGAATTGGGGAAAAAGGAGAAGCAACAGAAAAATCGAAAAATTGACAAAATAAACACACATAAATATAAAATTGGAGCACAGGAGACTTACTCATGGTCGCGGTGGAGAAGTGGTTGCCGGAAAGTGCTTGAACAGGCGTTGAGAGTAGGCAAGAGCAATCTGCAGAAAGAAAGTGCGGAGCGCAAAGGAGATTCAAAATCGCAAAGGTGAGAAAAGCTGCAAAAATGACTAAGTGTCGTATTTATAGGAGTACAATTGAATAAGGTGAAGAGTTGGGAGCATAGGACCGTTAGATAAAGGGAGATCCAACGGCGGAAACAATTAAAGAGGCGTAGATATCGGAGCGGCACAAATCGCGAGAAGACGTGATGATTAAAGGTACAGAGAAGGAGGACATGTGGCAGGCGGAAATCGCGCTAATAATAAAGAGAGATGAAAAGCGATCATAGCATGCAATAAAAGAAACCACGTGGTCGAGGAAAGGTAACAACATCAACAAGAGTGATCGAGAGAGGAGACCAGAAGGCGACACCGACAAAAATAATCGGAAAAAATACGTAGAACGAAGAAGACAGCTCGGATCCACTCTTAGATCGAGTCATTCAGACTCGACCAGAGTGGGGGGGACTAGATGATATGGGATATCATATGACTAAAGAACAGACCGGCCCATCACGTCGGTCAAACCGGCATAAGTTGGGAGAAAACCACGTGGGTTGAAGGATGATCGACCAAAGCAGAAGAGATCGAGCAGAATGGCAGGGTTGGTCGAGGATCGACCTAGCGAGGGGGAGCTCGATCATAACGAGCACGTAGCAGGAAGGAGGCAGTCGAGAGCGTGACCTGAACGTGAGTAGGCGCGTGGGGGATACCAAGAGATCCCAACGGCCCACGCAAGGGAATATTTCCCCTCAGCTCAAAAGGGGACACGTGGCGAGAACCTAGTGGTGCAGAGTAATAGTGGCAATAACCACCTCTGACATCCCTGACATTTCTGACAATACACGTACTGTGTGTGTACGGACGGGCAGCGCGGGCAGGACAGCTCACCAAATATCCCGGCAGCTCTTAGAGCAGGTATCTCACTCCTATATATAGAGGAGTGGGTCTTTTCTTAGGGTTTACGATTTATCCATTTTTTACTTTGGAAAATTGAACAAACATATACTGACTTAAGCATCGGAGGCTCTTCACCGGAAAACCCCTCCGGTGTGAGAGTTCTGTGCAGGAGTGCGGCATTCTATCGGCGAGGAAGAAGGAAGCAAACCGATTTCAAGCCGGTTGGAGTGTTTTGCGCTACCAGCAGTATAGTTCGATTTTACATTTCTTGAGTTTTCCTTCGTAGTTGATAATTAAAAACCACTATCTTGATTAGAGTGTTTAGGATTTATTTTTCTTTTATGTGTTATTAACACCATTCCTAGATTCCGAACTGCCTTTCTCGAGAGATCGACCCGAGGAACGAATCTTTCGATTCGGTACTCGGCAAAAATATATTTTGCTACAACAAAATTGGCGCCATTGCCGGGGAAGGCTAGTAGGATATTTAGTTTCGGTGTTGATTTTATTTTCTGTGTTTCTCTTTATTTTGTGTTCTTCGCGTTTGCTGTGTTTCTCTTTATTTTGTGTTCTTCGCGTTTGTGTTCCTTCTTTGCATCTTTGCTTTTCTCTTTGTTTTTTTTCTTTTTTTTTGTCTTCTTTTTTCTTTATTTTCGCGGTGTCGTGTGGTTGTTTTGTTTCTTGTGTGCAGGGCATTTGATCGAAGAGCTCAATGAACTCAGGCTACCCAGTCGCATCCTCATATGCTCACTACTGGAATAATGGGCCGAGCTACGGTTCGTGGGAGTATGGCCAGGCATATGCCTGCCATTACGAGCAACCGTGGAATTCGTTATCATTCGAGCAATTATATGAGTCTCCCGAGGACTCCTCAGAGTACGATGCTAAGCTTGATCGGATTCTCGATATTCTGACCTCCCAAGCAACCCGGAGAAAAAATCTTGAGGCCAGAATCGAGAACCTAGCGGAACGCATTCGAGCTATGGAGGACCGAGTTTACAATTCTTCTTTCGATTTCCCCGTGGAAAATGAACATCGGGAGGACACTTTGACATTTGATGAAAAACTCGATCTCATTCTTTCTCGTGTGTCGGTTGTACACGCAGCATGGGGTCTTCAATTAATTGGTTGGATTTTTTTATTAGTGAGAACTCTTATTGGCTGTTGGATAATTAATTTCTTGGCAATGGGACTAACGCAAAAGAGCTGCCAGAGGAATGAAGTTTTATTTGGAGGGGACTCTCACAATTGACTTGGAGAGTTTCATGGGGAGTGGAATTCGCAATTGATGGCTGCGTGGCATAGATCAAGGAGATTAGAAAATAATAACCTCATTTTTATCTGATTGGGGACTTTGGAGACGTGAACAGAGACGAGAGAAGTGCTATTGCTGCTTTAACATTCAACTCAGCCGTGAACTACTTTGAAAAAGGAGTTTGGTTTACTTCTTTGCTTTTCTCTATTTTGATTGAAAACATGGATTGTTATTTTTATTTTTATCATTTAACTATGTGTAGCTAAACACTATTTCGATTCTAGGGACGTTGAACCCTCGATGACTATGTTCGATTAATGCAATTTATTTCGTTTTACTCGTCGTATAAAATTGTTTGTGTTATTCTAGTTTCATGTCATAATGTGTGATTTTTAATTTAGCTTGATCACCTAAGTTAGGAATTGCATGTTAATTGCTAGAGTTGAGGCTTCGATCCATAATTGTCGTAGTTCTTAATTCAATTGTAGCAACTAACAGTCCTGCATTGTTAGGGATAACACAATATAAGTTACATGAACCGAGCTTATGTGTTTGTGGCTTAGATCGGTCTATTTTCCTAGATTTTAATGTGACTAGTGGGTTAAATTAGGAGAGCTTATTCCGAGTTTTTCGCTAGTTAGAATTAATTGAAGAGCCTATTTCGATTAAGTAAAAATTAAGGGAAAATTCGGGTAGCAGAGCTTATTGCTATCTAGGACCGGTAGTTTTAGAAGACGAGTGATATTTGATAAATGCTTTAATTGGGCTAGTTATTCGAGGGTGTAGACCAACCTGAAACCGATTCCATTCTAATATTTGCTAGATTATTTGTTATTTTCGGTTTCATCATCTTTGGCATATAATTCATTTATATTTAGTTTTAGTTTATTTCTTGTTTTGCTAGTAGTTTCGTAATAAATCAAATCCCCCCATTTTTATTTTAATCTAATTAATATAATAAAATCACGGTTTATACCACACTCCCTGTGGGATCGACCCTTGCTCGTCACTACTACTAGTTAGTAGGGGTTAGTCGAGGTTAAATTTATAAATTCAAATTTGTCGTGTAACGACACGCGGTCAAATTTTGGCGCCGTTGCCGGGGAGTGGCGCGATATAAATAGTGATTTTTTTTGTGTTAGTTAGTTTATTTTGTGTTAGTTTTCAGTTTTTCGGTTGAATTTTTTGTCTGAATTTTCGCTGCTACTCTATTATCGCCCCCGGTCATAACAGAAAGTACGTCGGGTTTTTACATCAAATTGTTTTTGAATTTTATCACGTTTGAGCTAAACTCTGTCTTGATTTTTGTAGGTGAATGAAAACAAGGTCTTCAGGGGCTGAAGACTTTGAATATTATCCGGAGATCACGAGACGGGATACCGAGCTAAGGAAGAAGGCTCGGCAAGAGAAAGAGGCAATTTTCGACAAGGGTATCCAGTTCGAAATCGAAAGCGAGGACATAGAGGACGGAAGTGAGAGTGACTAGAGCCAAGAGTACACCAATCTCATCATCGAGAACACAACAATGGCGAACGAAGAGCGTACATTGAGGCAACTTGCTAATGCCGTACTACCGCAACAACCACTTTGCATAACTTTCCCGGAGATGAACGATACCACCTTCGAGTTGAAGTCCGGGCTGATTCATTTGCTGCCCTCATTCCATGGTCTCGCTGGTGAGGACCCACACAAACATCTGAAGGAGTTTCACACGGTGTGCTGCAACATGAAACCCACCGGGGTTACCGAAGAGCAAGTTAAGCTACGCGCTTTTACATTTTCTCTCAAGGATGTTGCAAAGGACTAGCTTTATTACTTGCCTTCTGGATCTATCACTACATGGACAAAGTTGGAGAGGACCTTTCTCCAGAGGTATTTTCCGGCGATACGAGTCGCCGCTCTTCGGAAAGAAATTTGTGGGGTACGACAGATGCAAGGGGAGACATTATACGAGTACTGGTAAATGTTCAAGAGGCTAGTCGCGAGTTGTCCACAACACCAAATGGTCGACCAGCTATTGATCCAATACTTTTATGAGGGCCTCTTACTCATGGAGAGGAATATGCTAGATGCAGCTAATGGCGATGCAATTATGAACAAAACTCCTACGGCGGCACGACAGTTAATTGCCAACAAGGCAGCTAATTCTCAATAGTTTGGTACTCATGGTATCTTGCAGAGGCCGGCTCAAGAAGAAGGGACAGACTCGTTACAGGCACAAATCAAGGAGTTAACTTCTGTGGGTCAAGCATCGAGGGTCCGACCATGTGCCTATGTGAGACGGTGGATCACACTACCGAGGACTGTCCATGGACAGTGAACGCAACGGAGGCCCATGCCAATGCAGTTGGGACGAACAATGGTGCTAGACGCAACTATGACCCATTCTCAAACACTTATAATCCTGGGTGGCGAGATCATCCACATTTGAGATGGGGAAATAATAGCGGCAATCATTTTGGGGAGCAAGACCGAAGGCAGCCCCAAAACTTTCAAAGGGGACAAGGCTACCAAAGGTACCAAGGCACGGGGGAGCACAACACTAACCCTCCCCAGAATGAATCATCTTCGGAGATGAAGAAGCTGATGGAGAGCATGGCGTCTAGCCTTAAGAACTTGGAGGGGCAAGTGTCCTCATTGTCGAATCACGTGAATAAGTTGGAGTCGCAGGTGAACTCCAAACTATCGTCCCAAGCAGAGACAAACCCGAGGAATGTCAGTGCCATCAGGTTGAGGAGTGGTAAGGAGCTCCCAGCCCCCGAGGGTCCTACTCCATCGAAGGAAGATGCGGACGAGAAAGAAGATGGTGAAAATACTCAAGATTCTGTTGTTACCGACCCCCCTGATAACAGAACTGCTGAAGGAAAATTGAAGGAAAAAGCCATTGAAACTGAGCCGAGGTGGGCTGAACCTTTGCCGTTTCCATCGAGAATAAAGCAGCAACAGAAAGATGATGCCGAGAAGCAGCTCTTGGATGATTTCCAGAAGGTCGAGGTCAATATTCCCTTTATCGTTGCAATAAAGCAAATTCCGAAATATGCAAAGTTTCTGAAGGACTTGTGCATGAATAACCGGCGATTGAAGGGGGACGAGAAGGTGATAATGGGTGAGAATGTCTCAGCCGCGTTCCAGAAGAGGAGTGATCCAGGTATGTTTTTCATTCCTTGTATAATCGGGAATTCAAAAATAGAACGAGCTATGTTAGATTTGGGTGCTTCAATAAATGTTATGCCTCATTCTATCTTTAATTCTCTGAATTTGGGTCCTTGGAAAAAAACCGGGGTTGTTATCCAACTTGCCGATCGTAGTACCACTTTTCCCGATGGCGTTGTTAAGGATGTGCTTGTAAAAGTTAATGATCTTGTGTTTCCAGCTGATTTTTATGTATTGAGCATGGATGATAAGTCCTCAAACTCCACCCCAATCTTATTAGGAAGACCATTTTTTAACACAGCCCAAACAAGGATTGATGTCCGACAGGGCACTCTTACGATGGAGTTTCATGGGCATATCATCAAGTTCAATATTTTTGATGCTATAAAATATCCTAATGATTGTGATGACTCCGTCTATATTCTTGATGTTATTGACCCTTTATCACAGGAATTTATGGAGATTTATAGTCGAGATGATGAGTTAGAGGTGGCAATTGCATCGAGCATTGGGTGCGACAGTCTGTTATCGCCCCCCCTGGTAACAGAAGTTGACGGGGCCGATTTTGGCGGGCGAGCCAAAGAATTGAGGCAGATTGTTATTGCTTTGCATGAGAGAGGACCCATTCCTCTTAGGTATGATATTAATTTTATTAAATTACCAGAATCTAATCAAAAAAAAAAAATTCCATCTACTGTGCAGGCTCCGGAGCTCGAATTAAAATCCTTGCTGACGCACTTGAAGTACGTGTACTTGGGGGACAATGACACGCTGCCCGTGATCATTTCAGCATATTTAGAGGCTGCCCAGGAGTCATCTTTGCTGAAAGTGTTGAAGGATAACAAGCGGGCGATCGGGTGGACGATAGCGGACTTGCGTGGGATCAGTCCGTCAATTTGTATGCACCGTATCTTGTTCAAGGATAGAGCTGGGCCATCTCGAGAGCCACAACAGAGGCTGAACCCACCCATGATGGAGGTGGTAAAGAAGGAGGTCATCAAGTTGCTGGATGTCGGGGTGATCTATCTTATTTCTGACAGCCGATGGATAAGTCCGACTCAGGTAGTGCCCAAGAAATTTGGGGTAACTATGGTTGAAAACCACAATGGTGAGTTAGTTCCTACTAAAGTACAGACTGGTTGGAGAGTTTGTATTGATTATCGTAAGTTGAATGCAATGACGCGTAAGGATCACTTTTCTTTACCGTTTATTGATCAAATGATTGAGAGATTAGCTAGTCACTCTTATTATTGTTTCTTAGATGGTTTTTCAGGATATTTTCATATTCCTATAGCTACAGAGGACCAGGAGAAGATGACGTTCACGTGTCCTTATGGCACATTCGCCTACCGTCGTATGCCATTTGGACTGTGCAATGCACCAGCCACGTTTCAGAGGTGCATGGTGAGTATATTTTATGAGTTGGCAACATCATAGAAGTGTTCATGGATGACTTCAGTGTGTATGGCGGCTCCTTTGAGGTATGTCTCGAGAACCTCTCTTTGATCTTAAAAAGATGTGCCGAAACGAATCTTGTATTGAATTGAGAAAAATGTCATTTTATGGTACAACAAGGTATCGTTTTAGGCCATATTGTTTCTTTAAAAGGAGCGAAAGTAGATAAGTCTAAAGTTGATCTTATAACTGCCTTGCCTTACCCCGCTAGTACGCGGGAAGTTCGTTCTTTTCTTGGTCATACATGTTTCTACAGGCGGTTCATTAAGGACTTTTTAAAGATAGCCTCACCGCTTTGTAGGCTCTTGCAGAAGGACGTGAAGTTCAAGGTCGATGAGGAGTGCAAAGCCTCCTTCGACACATTGAAGGAGCGGTTGACGACTTCGCCGATTATTCAGCCACCGAAGTGAGATTTGCCGTTCGAGATCATGTGCGACGCTAGCGACCATGCTGTTGGTGCCGTCCTAGGCCAAAGGGTGAACAAGGCAGCCCACGTGATTTACTATGTTTCGAGAACCTTGAATCCCGCTCAAGAGAATTACACGACTACGGAAAAAGAATTATTAGCTATTGTTTTTGCTCTTGAGAAATTTAGATCCTATATTGTTGGTACTAAAGTTATTAAATTTACTGATCATGCAGCGATTCGGCACTTATTCACGAAGAAAGAGTCGAAACCGAGGATTATTCGATGGATACTCCAACTTCAAGAGTTCGATTTGGAGATCCAGGACAAGAAAGGTGCTGAAAACTCAGTGGCTGACCACCTGAGTCGATCATGAGGAGGAGCAGCTAGACCTCAGCAAGAGTTTCTCGGACGAGCGTTTATTCCAACTCGAGGAATTTCGACCAGGTTCAATTTTATCAGGGGGACCGATAACAGAAAAGGTAGCAGCAGATAAGGAACCATGGTATGCTGATTTAATTAATTATATTGTTGCTCATGCTTTTCCTACAGATATGACAAAGGCGAGAAGGGACAAACTTAAGAGTGATGCCAAATACTATATGTGGGACGACCCTTACCTTTGGAGACACTGCTCCGATCAAGTGATCCGAAGGTGCATCCCGAATGAGGAATTTCAGTCCATCATAGCATTCTGTCATTCTCTTGCGTGTGGTGGACACTTTGGTGTGAAGCGTACAGCCCATAAGTGTTTGTCCCATTTTTGTTGCGTTTTTCATTGTCTTTTAGTCTTTATTTTTCCCCCATTTTAGATGTTTTCATTGATTTTTAGGTCGTATTGTGGTCTATTTCGTGGTTCGCTTTATTTTAGTCTTTCTTGTGTTTTTCGGTATTTTTTCGGTTTTTCGTCGTCGTTGGTGTGCAGGTTAGAAGTCCCGAGAGGATCGGATTTCTGGCAAAATTTTGTCGTGCAAGCATAATAAAATAGAGGGTTTCGTTGGCAACAAGCAGAAAAAAACGGAATCGAATTCCGAGTCCAAACGAGTATAAACGAGCCCGAAAAGTGAAGAGGTGAACGAAAACCAATCGGCGCCCAGTTTTAGTCGCTGCGGCCGCGAGGGTCCCAAAGTCCCATTTCTGTCCAGATGATGCCGCGGCCTCGGGGATGGTCGCGGCCGCGAGCTTTCTTCACCGCGAGCTTTTTGAGTGTGGGGGAGTTTTTACATGATTAAGTGCATATATGGTTGACCAGGACTAGGTCTTTTAGGTTGCTTTTTTTTTTTTTTTAAGTCTTTTAGGTTGCTTTATTTTTTTTGTTTTATTTTAGTGTCCTATCTTGAGTCAGTTTGTGTGTTTTGCGAGTATGGATTATGGTGAATTTTAAGATTTTTCGATGATTGTTGATGATGTTGAGGAGATGTGATGATGATCATGACCAGTGTATTTCGATGAACTCGATGTATCGTTTTGTTGGACACTTATTTACCTTATGTGAGGTTTGAGCCTTGGTTGTTTCTTGAGAGATATTGGTCGGATTCGTGTTGATCAGAACTTGCTTTGAGTCTGTTTTGAAATGAAGTGATTAAAGTTGTGATTTGTGAAAATGATTGAGGCATTTCTTTGACATTGCTCGTTTTAGCCTTTTCATTGACCCTTGAAGTAATATTTTCATTAGTAGCCCGTTGAGCCTGGAACCGTATTTCTTGTCAACCGTTTTGATTGAAATACTTGAGATTTTGACAGTGTACTTGTTATGATGACGGATGTTCTACAATATGTGTTGATGAGGTATAAAACTTGTTTGGGTTGCATTTTGAGTGCTTTATTGAGTATAAAACGTATGGTTAATCAGGTCTAGGTCTTTAAGGTTGCTTTCATTTTTTTTTTGTTTTATTTTAGTGTCCTAGCTTGAGTCAATTTGTGTGTTTTGTGAGTATGGATTATGGTGAATTTTAAGATTTGTCGATGATTGTTGATGATGTTGAGGAGATGTGATGATGATCATGACCAGTGTATTTTGATGAACTCGATAAATCGATTTGTTGGACACTTATTTACCTTATGTGAGGTTTGAGCCTTGGTTGTTTCTTGAGAGATATTGGTCGGATTCGTGTTGATCAGAACTTGCTTTGAGTCTGTTTTGAAATGAAGTGATTAAAGTTGTGATTTGTGAAAATGATTGACGCATTTCTTTGACATTGCTCGTTTTAGCCTTTTCATTGACCCTTGAAGTAATATTTTCATTAGTAGCCCGTTGAGCCTGGAACCGTATTTCTTGTCAACCGTTTTGATTGAATTACTTGAGATTTTGACAGTGTACTTGTTTTAATGACGAATGTTCTACTATATGTGTTGATGAGGTATAAAACTTGTTTGGGTTGCATTTTGAGTGCTTGATTGAGGTATAAAACGTATGGTTGGCCAGGTCTAGGTCTTTTAGGTTGCTTTCATTTTTTTGTTTTATTTTAGTGTCCTATCTTGAGTCAGTTTGTGTGTTTTGCGAGTATGGATTATGGTGAATTTTAAGATTTTTCGATGATTGTTGATGATGTTGAGGAGATGTGATGATGATCATGACCAGTGTATTTTGACGAACTCGATGTATCGTTTTGTTGGACACTTATTTACCTTATGTGAGGTTTGAGCCTTGGTTGTTTCTTGAGAGATATTGGTCGGATTCGTGTTGATCAGAACTTGCTTTGAGTCTGTTTTGAAATGAAGTGATTAAAGTTGTGATTTGTGAAAATGATTGACGCATTTCTTTGACATTGCTCGTTTTAGCCTTTTCATTGACCCTTGAAATAATATTTTTATTAGTAGCCCACTGAGCCTGGAACTGTATTTCTTGTCAACCGTTTTGATAGAATTACTTGAGATTTTGACAGTGTACTTGTTATGATGACGGATGTTCTACTATATGTGTTGCTGAGGTATAAAACTTGTTTGGGTTGCATTTTGAGTGCTTGATTGAAAAAAAAAAAAAAACGAGAGCTCACAAGGCGATTCGAATGGATTCTGCTCCTCTTACTAGTCGATTCACGTTGATGGGTAATGAGCATAGGGAAACTACTGTAGGACACTTGGAAGACCTCCAATGTTTAGACCTACGGAATGTTGTCTTTTCGATTCGTTGTTGTTCGGAAAAAGTCACTCTCAAAAAAAAACAAAAAAAACAAAAAAAAAAGATACAGTCGAGTACTTAATTCGCATTTTATCTTGAGCGTGTATGAGTGTTGCATGGAGTTTTGATGGGAATGATTGGTTTTATGTTGATTTGAGATAGGTGGTGGAGCATTCGAGTAGTTTATATGCTCGAAATTTTGATTGTTTATTTGAGCCGCTTAATCTTCATTTTGGTCTTTCCCTTGTGCAAACTTCCTACATTACAACCCATGAAGCCCTCTTGATTTGCAAATTTATGATCTTTGATTGTTTTAGAGTATGAGCAGACAATAGGCAAGCTTATGTTGAAGCATGATGATCGACCAATTTGAGCGAACCCATTTCATATTCATGCAAGAAACTGAGTGAGGCATATATGAATTATACTTTCGTGCTTGAGAGCTTGTCTTTTCAAGGCGTTGCATTCGAGTTGTAATTGAGGTGTGCTATATTGGTCATTGGAAGTCTCCTCGGCTAAGTTGATTAATTTGAGGCTTGTCTTATTTGAAGTTGTTATCCATGCTCATTTGCTTGTTTTCTTCTCTTTGTGTCTTTTTGTTCGGGACGAACAAAAGTCTTAGTGTGGGGGAGTTGTTTGTCCCATTTTTGTTGCGTTTTTCATTGTCTTTTAGTCTTTATTTTTCCCCCATTTTAGATGTTTTAATTGGTTTTTAGGTTTAGTCTATTTCGTGGTTCGCTTTATATTAGTCTTTTCTTGTGTTTTTCGGTATTTTTCTGGTTTTTCGTCGTCGTTGGTGTGCAGGTTAGAAGTCCCAAGAGGATCGGATTTCTGGCAAAAGTTGGTCGTGCAAGCATAATAAAATAGAGGGTTTCGTTGGCGGCAAGCAGAAAAAAACGGAATCGAATTCCGAGTCCAAACGAGTATAAACGAGCCCGAAAAGTGAAGAGGTGAACAAAAACCAATCGGCGCCCAGTTTTAGTCGCCGCGGCCGCGGAGGAGAGGTCGCGGCCGCGAGGGTCCCAAAAGTCCCATTTCTGTCCAGATGATGCCACGGCCTCGGGGATGGTCGCGGCCGCGAGCTTTCTTCACCGCGGCCGCGGAGGTGAGGTCGTGGCCGCGGAGGTCGTGACGTGCAGAAATTTAAGTACGGATTTTAGATCCGATTTTCATGATGTTCTTTGGATGATTGAGCTCTCTCTCATTCCAGAACAGAGAATAAACCCTACCTTCATCTTTTTACTCGTTTTTCATCTTTCCTTGATAATTTGCAACGGCGAACTCGGACTTGCACTTGGATTTCTTCCTTGTTTTGGATTGTAGCTTGTTTATCAAATTCAACCTTGGAGTTTTATCAATTGTAAGGGTTTCTCTCCACTTGATTATTGATTATGGATTCTTTGATTGATATGATTGTTTGTGTTGATGATTCAATTATGATCGGCTAAATTCATATGCTAGGGATAGGGGATTGATGTTTTGATATCGTTTGTGATTGCGGGCTCAGGTTGTTCAAATTCATACGAGTTAATCTTTCATTAGGGTTTTTCAATTTTTAGCTTGAGTTTTGAGAATTGTTGAAGAGTGACACTTCAACTTGCAATTGTTTGGATTGAATTCGATAAATTCGTGCTTGATGTTTTTAACTCTTAACGGACTAGTCGATTAACCACCCTCTACTTTACATTAATCGAATTATAGAACCGAAAGGGGAGGAGTCGGTCGAAATAGGCTCGTATGAACTAGGCTTGTTCGTAACTGTATTGCCTAGGAGTTAAATGAATTGTTAATTTGTCGTTCTAGTTTGTTCTCTTGTTACGAAAAGTTATTGAGAATGATTGCTTGAACGTGTAGATTAGCCAAATCACTTAACCGAACAATCTTTTGTTTGATGATTGCACTTTCGAACCAAAACGGATATCCCCGACTCACTAACTCTTTAAATCCTACTTGTTCTTCGTCGATTGCTTTCTATTTATATTTGCTTTAATTGAAGTTTTTCGTAGTTGTTAATTAAACCAATCAATTGAATTAGAATGTTTAGGAAATTTATGTCTTTTATTAGTGCTTGAATAAACGTAGAAAATATTCCGGCTGACCTTCCTCGTGAGACACGACCCGGTGTTCAAATCTTTCGATTCTACTCCGGAAAAATATTTACAACAAAAATTGGCGCCGTTGCCAGGGAAGGTTTGGACTTATTTTGTGCGCTTATTCATCTTATTTTTCGTTTTTCTTTTTGGTTTTGTGTTTTTCTTGTTTTCGGTGTTTCTTTTTCTTGTTTTATTTTCTTTTCTTTACCATTGGTGCTCGTAACCCGTTGTTTGTTTGAGTGTATGCGTACCACGAGTGGACGTAAACTCTCTCTCATCACTAAACCCTTCAACGAGAGCCTAAGAGAGCTGCTAGACGAGCTTACTCTCGAATCACACGAAGAAGGCGAGCATCCACCAGAATCATCCGAGGGGAGTAACTCAGACATGGTTGAACAACAACCGCCTCGCAACATCCTTCGGAACCTAGCCCAACCCATGATCAGGCCAATCACATCATGTATCCGGCTGGAGCAGGACGCCCGAAATTGTGAGCTGAAGATGGTCCACTACAATCAGCTCCCATCATTTCACGGGCTCCCCAACGAAGACCCACTCCACTTTCTTCTGGAGTTTTACAACGTACACCAGACGTTCCCTTTGCATGGGCTAACTGAAGACCAGCTCAAAATGCGGTGTTTCCCAAAAACTTTAAAGGACCGGGCCAAGGCTTGGTTCATGACCCTCGCCCCGGATTCTCTAACAACTTGGGCCGAAGTCTACGCTAAATTCGTTGGGAAGTACTATTCCCATCAGAAGACCCAAGATATCCGGTCTCAGATAGTCTCCTTCGCTCAGCTGCCAAACGAGCCTCTTCATGAGGCTTGGGAACGTTTCAAAGACCTCCAGAGGCAGTGCCCCCACCACAACCTCTCTCCTAGGCTATTAGCGAATTGCTTCTATGACTCCCTCCACCAGAACTTGCAGTACATGGTGGATACTGCAGCCGGAGGGGACATTGGAGGCAAAACGGCGGAGGAGATGATTTTGATATATGAGACGATGAGTGCGAACTCGTCTCAGAAGAGCATCAGAGGAAAGAGGGCGACAGTGCATGAGATAGGAACGAGCAACAACGCCATGGCCCAGCAGCTAGCCGAGCTCACGGAGCAGATGAGGGTACTGAATGCTAGAAGTTCCTCACCAATTCAGACAATGGCAGTAAATGCTTGTGGAGCATGCGGTGTACAGGGACACAGTTCTGAGGTGTGCCCTATGGCTCTCGAGCCAAATTATGGAGGGCAAGGAGCTGAGGTGAATGCTGTACAAAGATATCAGAACCGGCCTAGAAATGACCCGTACTCGAACACGTACAACCCCGGGTGGAGAAACCACCCATGCTTCTCATGGTCTAACAACAACTCCCAGCAGCCGCTTCAACCTAACTTTGTCCCCCATCAGCAGCAACCCAGGGGACAAATGTTATGGTTGCCAGCACCAGAAGCCGGACCAAGCCCGCCAAACTCAGACGAAAAATTGGATAAAATTCTTCAGTACATAGCCAATGGTGAGCAGCGGAGTGCGAACAGTGAGGCTTCCATTAAACGTTTGGAAGCACAGCTAGGCCAATTAGCCACCCGGGTGGGGAACATCGAGGTGGAGCTGAAGAAAGACATATTGCCGAGCAAGCCAGAGCATGCTAATGCGGTAACCGTAATTATGCTTGAGAAGGTGAAAGAGCAAAAAGTGGGCCCGAAAGAGCTCACCCAAATGGAAGAAATCCCAGTGACACCGCCATCAGAGCCTACTCTACACAGATCTCCGAACCCCTACAGACCGAAGATTCCCTTCCCGAGCCGACTCTTAGAGGAGAAGGACCAAACGATGATTCGAGACCTTCATGCGATGTTGGCCAAGGCCAATGTCGACTTATCTGCTCCCGACGTGATGAAGAAGATACCGGCTTATGCGAGGTTTTTCAAGGAATTGGTGCGAACAAACAGAGGCTCGAGAGTAGCGATGAGGTGCTTATGTGTGAAGCTGCGAGTGTCTTCCAGCATGACTTGCCGAAGAAAGAAAAAGATCCCGGAGGCTTTGTGATCACTATGGTTTTCGGGAATGGGGAAGAGACATCGGGATCGCTCGACCTAGGAGCGGGCATAAATCTCATGCCACTTGCAGTCTATCATAGACTTGGGCTCAGGGAGTTGAAGCCCACCAAGACGCGCTTATAGCTTGCAGACCGTTCATTCCGTCATCCCGTAAGGATTGTGGAGGATGTGCTTGTCCAAGTGGGAAAGTTGATAGTCCCCGTGGACTTCGTAGTGCTCGATGTGGGGAACGTGGAAGAAAAAGGGAAACAGCACTCCATTCTCCTTGGACGACCCTTCATGGCGACCACTAGTATTGTTATTGATGTGAAGAAGGGGACGGCGAGCATGACAGTGTTGAGCGAGTCCATCACCAGCTCCGTTCGAGAGACCCAGCCTGTGCCGTATGCAAATGTTGTGGAAGATTGTGCTTACCTCAGGGCGATTGAACAGCTCACTGAGGGCGCGTGTATGCGGGAACACGCGAAGAGATCATTGCAGGACCGTGTCCATGTCCAGAGGGAGTACCGTTCTGACCGAGCCACTACCCCTCCTCAGCTGAGTTCGAAGGAGCTGCCCCGATCTGAATTGGGCGAGAGATTTGAGTTGACAGAGGCCCACCGCTGTTCGGGGCCTGACTACCTCCACACTCCACCTGCACCACCGGATTAACAGTGACTAGTCTAGTCACTGTGCCCTGTACGTTTGTATCTTTTCCCTTCTCTTTATTTTTCGTTTTTGGTTTAGTTTTTTCTGTCTTTGCGTGTTGGTTGACTATGTGGTCAACTTTCCTAACACTAATGATCGACAATGGGGACATTGTTAGGTTTTAAGTGTGGGGGAACTTTTACATGATTATGTGCATATATGGTTGACCAGGTCTAGGTCTTTTAGGTTGCTTTTATTTTTTTTGTTTTATTTTAGTGTCCTATCTTGAGTCAGTTTGTGTGTTTTGCGAGTATGGATTATGGTGAATTTTAAGATTTGTCGATGATTGTTGATGATGTTGAGGAGATGTGATGATGATCATGACCAGTGTATTTCGATGAACTCGATGTATCGTTTTGTTGGACACTTATTTACCTTATGTGAGGTTTGAGCCTTGGTTGTTTCTTGAGAGATATTGGTCGGATTCGTGTTGATCAGAACTTGCTTTGAGTTTGTTTTGAAATGAAGTGATTAAAGTTGTGATTTGTGAAAATGATTGACGCATTTCTTTGACATTGCTCGTTTTAGCCTTTTCATTGACCCTTGAAGTAATATTTTCATTAGTAGCCCGTTGAGCCTGGAACCGTATTTCCTGTCAACCGTTTCAATTGAATTACTTGAGATTTTGACAGTGTACTTGTTATGATGATGGATGTTCTACTATATGAGTTGATGAGGTATAAAACTTGTTTGGGTTGCATTTTGAGTGCTTGATTTAGGTATAAAACGTATGGTTTACCAGGTCTAGGTCTTTGAGGTTGCTTTCATTTTTTTTTGTTTTATTTCAGTGTTCTATCTTGAGTCAGTTTGTGTGTTTTGCGAGTATGGATTATGGTGAATTTTAAGATTTGTCGATGATTGTTGATGATGTTGAGGAGATGTGATGATGATCATGACCAGTGTATTTTGATGAACTCGATGTATCGTTTTTTTGGACACTTATTTACCTTATGTGAGGTTTGAGCCTTGGTTGTTTCTTGAGAGATATTGGTCGGATTTATGTTGATCAGAACTTGCTTTGAGTCTGTTTTGAAATGAAGTGATTAAAGTTGTGATTTGTGAAAATGATTGACGCATTTCTTTGACATTGCTCGTTTTAGCCTTTTCATTGACCCTTGAAGTAATATTTTCATTAGTAGCCCGTTGAGCCTGGAACCGTATTTCTTTTCAACCGTTTTGATTGAAATACTTGAGATTTTGACAGTGTACTTGTTATGATGACGGATGTTCTACAATATGTGTTGATGAGGTATAAAACTTGTTTGGGTTGCATTTTGAGTGCTTGATTGAAAAAAAAAACGAGAGCTCACAAGGCGATTCGAATGGATTCTGCTCCTCTTACTAGTCGATTCACGTTGATGGGTAATGAGCATAGGGAAACTACTGTAGGACACTTAGAAGACCTCCAATGTTTAAACATACGGAATGTTGTCCTTTCGATTCGTTGTTGTTCGGAAAAAGTCACTCTCAAAAAAAAAAAAGATACAGTCGACTACTTAATTCGCATTTCATCTTGAGCGTGTATGAGTGTTGCATGGAGTTTTGATGGGAATGATTGGTTTTATGTTGATTTGAGATAGGTGGTGGAGCATTCGAGTAGTTTATATGCTCGAAAATTTGATTGTTTATTTGAGCCGCTTAATCTTCATTTTGGTCTTTCCCTTGTGCAAACTTCCTACATTACAACCCATGAAGCCCTCTTGATTTGCAAATTTATGATCTTTGATTGTTTTAGAGTATGAGCAGACAATAGGCAAGCTCTTGTTGAAGCATGATGATCGACCAATTTGAGCGAACCCGTTTCATATTCATGCAAGAAACTGAGTGAGGCATATATGAATTATACTTTTGTGCATGAGAGCTTGTCTTTTCAAGGCGTTGCATTCGAGTTGTAATTGAGGTGTGCTATATTGGTCATTGGAAGTCTCCTCGGCTAAGTTGATTAATTTGAGGCTTGTTTTATTTGAAGTTCTTATCCATGCTCATTTGCTTGTTTTCTTCTCTTTGTGTCTTTTTGTTCGGGACGAACAAAAGTCTTAGTTTGGGGGAGTTGCTTGTCCCATTTTTTGTTGCGTTTTTCATTGTCTTTTAGTCTTTATTTTTCCCCCATTTTAGATGTTTTAATTGGTTTTTAGGTCGTTTTGTAGTCTATTTAGTGGTTCTCTTTATTTTAGTCTTTCTTGTGTTTTTCGGTATTTTTCCGACTTTTCGTCGTCGTTGGTGTGCAGGTTAGAAGTCCCGAGAGGATCGGATTTGTGGAAAAAGTTGGTCATGCAAGCATAATAAAATAGAGGGTTTTGTTGGCGACAAGCAGAAAAAAAGGGAATCGAATTCTGAGTCCAAACGAGTATAATCGAGCCCGAAAAGTGAAGAGGTGAACAAAAACCAATCGGCGCCCAGTTTTAGTCGCCGCGGCCGCGAGGGTCCCAAAAGTCCCATTTCTGTCCAGATGATGCCGCGGCCTCGGGGATGGTCGCGGCCGCGAGCTTTCTTCACCGCGGCCGCGGAGGTCGCGACGTGCAGAAATTTAAGTACGGATTTTAGATTTGATTTTCATGATGTTCTTTGGAGGTTTGAGCTCTCTCTCATTCCAGAACAGAGAATAAACCCTACCTTCGTCTTTTTACTCGTTTTTTCATCCTTCCTTGATAATTTTCAATGTCGAACTCGGATTTGCACTTGGATTTCTTCCTTGGTTTGGATTTAAGCTTGTTTACCAAATTCAACCTTGGAGTTTTATCAATTGTAAGGGTTTCTCTCCACTTGATTATTGATTATGGATTCTTCGATTGATATGATTGTTTGTGTTGATGATTCAATTATGATCGGCTAAATTCATATGCTAGGGATAGGGGATTGATGTTTTGATATCGTTTGAGATTGTCGGGCTCAGGTTGTTCAAATTCATACGAGTTAATCTTTTATTAGGGTTTTTCAATTTTTAGCTTGTGTTTTGAGAACTGTTGAAGAGTGACACTTCAACGTGCAATTGTTTGGATTGAATTCGATAAATGCGTTCTTGATGTTTTTAACTCTTAACGGACTAGTCGATTAACCACCCTCTAGTCTACTTTAATCGACTCTTAGAACCGAAAGGGGAGGAGTCGGTCGAAATAGGCTCGTATGAACTAGGCTTGTTCGTAACTGTATTGCCTAGGAGTTAAATGAATTGTTAATTTGCCATTCTAGTTTGTTCTCTTGTTACGAAAAGTTATTGAGAATGAATGCTTGAACGTGTAGATTAGCCAAATCACTTAACCGAACAATCTTTTGCTTGATGATTGCACTTTCGAACCAAAACGGATATCCCCGACTCCCTAGCTCCTTAAATCCTACTTGTTCTTCGTCGATTGCTTGCTATTTATATTTGCTTTAGTTGAAGTTTTTCGTAGTTGTTAATTAAACCAATCATTTGAATTAGAATGTTTAGGAAATTTATGTCTTTTATTAGTGTTTGAATAAACGTACAGAATATTCCGGCTGACCTTCCTCGTGAGACACGACCCGGTGTTTGAATCTTTCGATTCTACTCCGAAAAAATATTTACAACAAAAAGGTCGTGGATTCTACTGGCCGAGCCTATTCAAGGATGCATATGATTTTTGTAAGTCTTGCGACAATTGTCAAAGAACAGGTAATATTTCGAAGAGAAATCAAATGCCTCAAAACCCGATTCTCATTTGTGAGATTTTCGATGTTTGGGGCATTGACTTCATGGGTCATTTTCCACCTTCTTTTGGTAATGTCTATATACTACTTGCTGTTGATTATGTGTCGAAGTGGATGGAAGCAAAACCCACCCGGACTAACGATTCAAAAGTGGTTGCAGGATTTCTTAAATCTAATATTTTCTCTAGGTACGGGATTCCAAGGGCTATGATAAGTGACCGTGGGATTCATTTTTGCAATAAGACGGTGGATGCTTTATTGAGGAAGTATGGGGTCGTTTATAGACTCTCCACCGCCTATCACCCGCGGATGAGCGGTCAAGCGGAGACGTCCAATCGAGAGATTAAGTCTATTTTGGAGAAAACGGTCAAGCCTTATAGGAAGGATTGGAGTATCCGGCTTGAACACGCGCTTTGGGCATACAGGACAGCGTACAAGACCCCCATCGGGATGTCCCCATACAGGCTCATCTTCGGGAAGCCGTGTCACTTACTGGTGGAGCTCCAACATAAGGCGTTCTGGGCAGTGCAACAGTGCAATTATGAGCTCGATGAGGTAGGGATCCAACGGAAGTTGCAACTTCGCGAGCTTGAGGAGATAAGGAATGATGCATTTGAGAACTCCTTGATCTATAAGGAGAAGACGAAGGCATTTCACGTAAAAATTTCGTCGAGGGGGAGAAAGTTCTACTTTTTCACTCTCGATTGAAGTTATTTCCTGGGAAGCTACGTTCGAGATGGGTCAGGCCCTTTGTGATCACCAAAGTATTTTCTCATGGAGCTGTGGAGATTTATAGCCCGAAGACGAAGAAAATTTTCAAAGTGAATGGGCATCAACTTAAGCCGTTTTATGAGGGATTTCGTGTTCAATATGTAGAGCGGGCTGTCTTGGAGGCACCGCCTTCAACTTAGGAAAAAAGGGAAGTAATAAGTCGAGCCAACGACAATAAAAAAAGGCGCTAATTGGGAGGCAACCCAATATTTTTGCTCTTTTATTTTTATTATTACTATTATTGTTATTTTTAGTTCAATTTTAATGGCTGAATTTCTTTTCAGGAGATGCAGTGCTCGGCTAATGAATTTCTGTCCTTGGTGCGTTAATGAAGAAGTTGGGCCGGAACAGTGATTTTAGATGTAGCTGAAAAATGGCTAGACATTTGGCAATGGTTAGCAGGTCCAATGGGATGATGGTCAGGCCCAAACATATTGAAGTGGCAGCCCAAATACATTGAAAGGTTAAAGGAAAAAAAGAAAATGACGGGCCCAACTCTTTAAGCGAAAAAAGGGAAAATAGAAATTGGGAAAATGTGTTCGAAAGGAATAGAGCGTCTCTCTCTCTCTCACTCTCGCATATCGGAAGAATAGACAGAGAAGAGAAAAAAAATAGGGTTTTTTTGTGAGCTCCAAATTTTCGAGAAATCCACATCTTCATAGCAAATCCGAGCCGAAAATCCAAGATGGGTGACGCATTGAGCAAAGCGATGGAGGAATTGGAAGCCGATTTGGAGGCTTTACCCCGACCGGAGGGGAGGCCGCGGGAGTTGGTCGGCCGAGGCAACGCCGTCGTGGAGCACCCTTCGCCGACGAGGAGGAGAGTTAATGCCGCTGTGCGCCAGTCACATCCTCTGTCGAGCTCACGCCTGGAAGCTCCAACCACCAGAAAACGGGCTGGCGTCGGCTCGTCACAGGCGGAGGCCGCCAGTTAACCTCAGGCCGTCGTTCGTCAACGACCGCCACCACGCCAACGTCAAGAAGCTCCGGCCACCAGGAAAAGGGGCGCCGTCGTTCCATCACAAGCAGACGCTGTCGTCAAGTCTCAACCCGCGGTCGAGCCCACACCGGGAGGAACTCCACCGGTGACCAGAAAGAGAGCTGTCGTGGTTTCGTCTCGAGCTGATACCACCATCTCTGCCCATCGGCCCTCAACAGCAACAGGGAGAAGCTTCTCGAGCATAGAAGGTCGCTGCCACGCGTCGATCGCCTCGGGTCGTCGATTTGCCATTGTCTCGTGCTTTCGACTCTCAAAAAAGCGCTACCGAGGAAAAAATGAGCAGTGGCCATTGACCCGGCACGCCCAATCCATCTACAGAGAAGAGTGCCACGGCCGGTGGAACCCGAGCCCGAGTCAAATCAGGAGGAGGCTCCGCGGGTGAAGGAAGCCGTCACTGCTGTCCGTCGACCAGCCCGAGTCGCTGGTCCTGTCCTGATTGCACCTTCACAGGAGAATGCACAGCCACGAGCGAGGAGGACTAGTCGTCGATGATCCGGTGACTTCATTTCCCTTATTTTGCTTTATAGTAAAAATTTAGTATGGGGAGGATTGTTGATGGGTGTGTCTGTGTTGCTTATTCTGTGCATATTGTTTTGCTTTGGTTTGGATTTTGTTGCTGTTGATTAGTGTAGGGTCATATTTGGTTGTTTCTGCTTGTTTAGCTGTTTTGGTTTTGGTTTAGAAGAAGTGAAGAAAAAAAAATGATTGCTTTTTGGTAAAGTATGTGGGATTTCGCAATGATGAATTGAGAGTCTGTTGGAATTATCTGCTTCTAGTTATGATGACTTGGATTAATGATTTCTGGTTAAATTCTTGAGGTGTTTTCATTCGAGGGACAAAGATATGACGATTGACATTTATGTGTTTTATTTGTAGTGGGTTGGTCTTGAACTGTTTATATTTTTGAAATGTGCTGGTGACTATTCTGCTTGATGTCGATTGTGTGAGGTAACTTGACGTGGAAAGTTAGGAGTTGATTGTCTCGAAAAAAAAAGCTAAATAGACTGTGACGGAGCTGCCGTTCCCAAGTAAAAAAAAAAAAGAAAAAAAAAAAAAAAAATCGAGACGTTTGATTTCTGGCTAGAAGCGAAGAGAAACTAAACCGGTTGGCAAAGAAAGGGATATCGTTAGTTGCATGATTGGTATACTCGGTGAAGAGATTGATGAGCTGCGGTAATTCATTGAATTGATATTTGATTGTTGGCGTTCTAAAGATGATCTCATTTCGAGTCCGGGGTTATTAATTTGGGAAGTTGTAACTATGCACTATGTGAGATGTGTCAGGACCTGAGCGAAAATTCCACGTACTTGTTTGTTTTGTCCGTTCTTTGTGTTCTAGTTCTATGTTGCTTGGGGACAAGCAACGGTTTTAGTTTGGGGAGATTTGATACGTGAGAATTCTTGTATTATTTTGGGACCGAGCTTATGGGTTTGTGGCTTAGATCGGTCTATTTTCCTAGATTTTAATGCGACTAGTGGGTTAAATTAGAAGAGCTTATTCCGAGTTATTCGCTAGTTAGAATTAATTAAAGAGCCTATTTCGATTAAGTAAGAATATAGGGAAAATTCGGGTAGCAGAGCTTATTGCTATCTAGGACCGGTAGTTTTAGAAGACGAGTGAAATTTGATAAAAGCATTAATTGGGCTAGTTATTCGAGGGTGTAGAACAACCTGGAACCAATTCCATTCTCATATTCGCTAGATTATTTGTTATTTTCGGTTTCATCATCTTTGGTATATAATTCATTTATTTTTAGTTTTAGTTTATTTCTTGTTTTGCTAGTAGTTTCGTAATAAATCAAATCCCCCCATTTTTATTTTAATCTAATTAATATAATAAAATCACGGTTTATACCACACTCCCTGTGGGATCGACCCTTGCTCGCCACTACTACTAGTTAATAGGGGTTAGTCGAGGTTAAATTTATAAATTCAAATTTGCCGTGTAACGACACGCGGTCAAGTCCCTCACTTGAGCCATCTTTCCGCGCCGTCGAGAAGGATCCATTTAGCTCGACATGCTCCACGGACACTCTCGTATTCCGAGAGGTTGACTGTGGAGGTTTGATGAGAAGAGCTCTGGGCCATTTCGTTACCATCCTTGGTGCTAATGCTCGGTTCCACAAGAACGTTGCCACCCGAGCTCACCAGGTCATCGGTCATGCCACACTGGCCGTGTTGCCGCTTCTTGAGAATACAAAGGCGTGGCATGATCGTCACTTCTTTTTGGATCCTGGTTGATTCGTGTACAGGTTTCGTCAAGCTAATGACGTTAAACAAGCTCTTCTTGGGAGGCAACCCAAGTGATTTACTGTTTTCTTAGTTATTTTCTTTTTACTTTTTTGTTTTATCTTTGAATAATTGAATTTTGGAGTTTTTGTGATTTTTCGTGGCAGGACATATTGGGGACTGGGTTGAGAATAGGCGAAAGGCTTGCACGTGAATGCTTATTCCTCTCGACGCTACTTCGGTTTGCACAATTTTTCTCTTTTTATCTTTTTGAGTTGCTTCTTCCTCGTGTCTTCTCTTTTGATTTTGTGGTCTTGTGTCAGCTGCTAGTATTGGTTCATGATATAAAATTGCTAAGTCTTGTCTTTTTGACTTCCTGGATATGTGTTGAAGCAATGGGGACATTGCCTCATTTTAAGTGTGGCGGAGTTTACTTGACTTTTTGCATGCTTATGTGGTGGACCGGTCTAGTGTAGGTTTTGTGTGTTTTGGAGCATGGACTTTTGAAATTTCAAGATTAGTTAAGACTTGTTTGATGAATTCGATGGGTTGTGATGTTGGTCATATGCGGCATAGCGTAATGAAATGCTTGGTCGATTACTTTGATTGGCATTCATATATCTACCTATTGAGGTTTGAGCCTTATTTGTTACTTGAGATACATTGGTCGTGCTCTTGTTTGATTAGAACTTGCCCTGAGTCTTCATTGAAATAAATTGATTAGAATTGTGAACTGTGTATATGATTAAGGCGTTTATTGTATTCTATCCCTTTTTTCTTGTCTACATATTATTCCCTAGTCTCCCCTTTTGAGCCTTATTTGATTTTTGTTGATAACCTCGTGATGATGACGTTGTTGGAGTTGCGGGTTAAGAATTGGAGGGGATGATTGTTGGAGTTGTTTGTTGGAGTTGTGTTTATGTTCTTTATCAAAAAAAATCGAAAAAAAAAAGAGAGGAAAAAAAATGTAGCCGAATGGATTATAAAATATCCAATAAGGTTTACACCAAAAAACAAAAAGAAGAAGAAGAAGAAGAAGAAGAAGAAGAAGAAGAAGAAGAAGAAGAAGAAAAACCAAAAGAAAACAACAAAAAAATGAAAATGAAATAAGATGGGTGAAACGTGTAGTTTTAGGAGAAGTGTGGGGGATGATCCAGTATGTTTGAGCAAACCGGCTGCGTGTATGATTCTGGGGTAAGGTGTTTTGAGTTATGAATTCGAGCCACTTAGCCTATATTTATCCTACCTAACCATAGAGCCTACGTTACAACCTTGAAAGACCTTTTGATGCACTAGTTTCGATTTTGATTGATTTAGAGTAGAAGTTAGACAATGGGCAAGCATATGATTGAACTTGTTATCGACCAATTTGAGTGCACATGTCTTTATCTGTATAAGAATTCGAGTGAGGCACACATATATATTCCTATACTTGAGAGAACGCCAAGTCGAAGTATAGAGATCAAGCATGTAGTTGTGTAATGTTCGTATGTGCCATTTGAATGCTCGTTGTTGAAGTTGAACATGTTGAAGCTATCTTGTTAATGACTGTTGTCCATGCTTGGTTTTTAGTTTCATGTCTTTTCAATTTCTTTTCTTTTTGTTCGGGACGAACAAATGTTTAAGTGTGGGGGAGTTGTTTTTCTAATTTTTGTTTCATTTTTCGTGTTTATTTTATCTTTCTTTTTCTCCCATTTTAGGTCTTTTTTTAGTTTTTAGTCCGTTTCGTGTTTTATTATGTGTTTTCCTTCATTTTGAGTCTTTGGGTGTTTTTCGTTTTTTTTTTCTGGTTTCTTTTGTGTTTTGTCATTTTTGGTGTGTAGGTCGGGAGCTTCAAGCAAATTTTCTCTTCAGTAAAAGTTGGGTTCGTTAGCTACGCTTAGGAAAAAACAGAACTCAATTCCGAGTTTGGACGAGCTCAAACGAGGCCAAAACGTAAGATGGTGCAGTGCAGCTCGGGTCGCGACCCGCGACCCGCGACGTACCTCCACGCCCAGCGCCCAGTGCGCGCGACTCGCGACCTAGCGTGTCGCGCCTCGCGAAAAGAACAGAGACGCCTTGGCCCTGTGACCCCTACTGATCCGCGAGTTAACTCGCGAGTCGCGACTGGGTCGACTCTATTTTTATTTTTGCTCGTTTTTACTCGTTTTAGTTCTGTTTTTCGAGCACTACATTTCAAAACAATCCTTAGACTCGTGGGAACAACCCCCATTATTGTTTTTTCACTTTCTCCTTCTCTAAAACTCATATTTATATCATTCTTTTTGCTCAATTCTCTCTTTACTTTTTTGGATTTAGCTTTGTCATTGGATTCGAATATTAGATTTCTATTAATCTTAAGTTTCTCTTTTCATCTAATCCATGAATATGATGGCTTTGATTGTTGAGAATGTTGATTTTGAATTCCATATGAGTAACTAATTCGTTCGCTAGGGATAGGGGATGATGATGATGTTTAGAATTTAATTGTGATTATCATGCTTGTTGATCGTTCAGTTTATGTGAGTTGTTCTTAACTAGGGTTTATAATTCTCGTACATTGAATGTTGAATATTGTCGAAGAGTGACACTTCGATTAGCAATTGATATCCAATTGAATATGATTCGTTCTTTTGTGATGTGTTTAAATCCAACGAACTAGTAGATTAACAATCGTCTAGGATAATTAATCAACTCTTAGAACCGAAAGGGGAGGAGTTGATCGATCTAGGCTCGCATGAAATAGACTTGTTCGGAAACGTATTGTCTATGTGTTGAGTGATTGTGTGATTTACCTTCCATGTACCCTCTTGTTACGAAGAGTTAATGAGGACTACCTCTAGACGTTAGGTTGTTCGGATCATTCAACCGAATGATCTTAGCTTGATATTTGCATTGGTTAGAAAATCATTATCCCCGATTCCTTAGCTTCTTATCATCATTTGATCTTAGTTTTTGCAGTATAGTTCGATTTTGCATTTCTTGAGTTTTCCTTTGTAGTTGATAATTAAAAACCACTATCATGATTAGAGTGTTTAGGATTTATTTTTCTTTTATGTGTTATCAACACCATTCCTAGATTCCGAACTGCCTTCCTCGAGAGATCGACCCGAGGAACGTATCTTTCGATTCGGTACTCGGTAAAAATATATTTTGCTACAACACGCGCAACGTTGAAAAGAGCATCTGCAAAGAAAAATAAACAAAATAGATTAGCAAGACAATCGAAGTTAGAAATAGTAAGAGCGAGGAAAAACAACAGTGAAAAGCAATAAAAATAATATGGAGAGCTACCTAAGTTAGTCACCGGTGGGAGCTGTAAGTTTGACAGTCCGAAGTGTGACTTCAATTGAGCATCATTGGTCAAATGAATGAGGTCGTATGGGGTCTCATTCCATTAAGTGATCCGATCGGAGTACAGTTTATTTGGTTTTGGTTTGTTGCGTCGGTCGGGCTTCTCAGAAATCCAGGCAGAAAAAAAGTAAAAGGAGTTGGGAGGAGGCCCAACGAAGAAGAACTTCGACTTCCAGTTAGGGACCTTAGAAGCAAGGTCCGTGAGAAGAAAGGGTTGTTTTTGCGGGAGTGGTAGAAAAACTTGCCTAAGGGCTTGAGCCAATAGCAGTAGAAGAACAGGTTGAGGTCGAGGATTTGTAAAAAGTGTCAGCTTAAGATACTGAACTCAACCATTAAGCATATGGAGTTAGGGAAAGGTGATTCAAAGGAACCCAGTAGAGCTGAGCTAGCTCCACCAGGTCGCTCTTCATAGGAAAAGTGAGACCAACCTCGACTTGGTCCAAAAAAAAAGTATAAAAACCCTCGGAGGGCAGATTATAGGTTTCCCAGCCACACAGACCTGGAGTTCCCAAGAGGGAGGCAGCTCGACTATGTGCCTGAGGCAGGCTATTCTTTTGGGGTGACCAAGGGGGTTGGGGGATTAGGCTGAGTGGCCGGAGGGTCTGCTTGATCATGAAAATTGTCAACCAGGGCATTTAATCGCTCCTGGGAAGGGGTGGTAGAGGAACTAGACATGGTCGATGAAGAGTTTCTTTAAGCAAAAAAATAAGAGAAGAGAGAGAGAGAGAGAGAGAGAGAGATAGGACCGGGGCTGGGGTATTCCTAGCAAGGCTCGAAGGTAAATATAGAAAGCAGTAAAAGACAAGAGAAGGCTAAGAATGATTAGAACATACCCATAAGTTGGTAAAGAGTCGATGGGAAGAGGCCGTAGAATCACTTACAAGAGATTTCTGGAAGAAGGAATTTTGAGTAGAGCGTGTGAAAGGTGAATGAGGAGGGGCTTTTATAAGCCAAGAGAAATAACAGCCTGCCAAATCTTACTATTAGAAAGTAATTAATTCAAGAATCTTCGAATGTGGGCAGGAATCTGGTACGGTGCACCCACATGTATGTTGTATTTTTCAAGTATTGGGATCTGAATAGATAGAGTCACTTTTGGCGTCTCACATTATCTCAGGCTATGTGACGGTACATTGAATGTAAAAGAAGACTGGATACAGAGGCTTAGCAAAAAGATACATTTCAGCCTAAGTCCAGCCAG
>BKCP01006206.1:120798-130803 GCA_008636005.1 Striga asiatica
AGAAATGCTTATAAAAACCAAACCAATGTTTGAATACAGAACGGACCAAGTCCGAGAGCCGAAATAAGGGAGAACCACACGCAAGTGATCTAGAACAAATAAACCAAACACAAAATCATCGCTTTAGGAAACATGATCTGGAGGGATCTCATTCCTAACTTTGACTCTATTGTATATCAAGACAACTATTCTATAAAAAGGTTTCAGGTTCTATTTATTGAGATCATCGCTTTATTATGCCTTAGATCGTATATTTTTCAGATATTATCCTTGAGCAAGTTTTGACTTGTGCGTCGAAGATTTTCTGTCGGAACCCCCTCCCGTTGTCTTACAGGTCACCGGAGCTCGAATAAAAAGAAAATACACGGAGTAGGCATTCAACCTAGTTCAACATCAAAGTGACACAACAAATATGGTAAAATACTTTTATATCTAACATTTAAAACAATCGACTTTAAAAGGAAAAATAATAATTCTTATTTTTTAGAATATAAAAAGAGCGAATTTTTTTGGGTGAAATTGGGAAGTTACATCTTTATTATGTATAGATTCCATGATTAAAAAAAAAAAGTTTTACTTGTCAAGCAAATAATGATAGTCAACGGCGGAGCCCAATGAGGACCAGTGTGGGCCTAGGCCAACACTAGGAAAAAAAAAACCCTAGTACATGTATATTGCATACTAGTTTACTAGCACATAATATAAGCCTAACTAATTACTTAACTTAATATAACAATCTAATAAGCATTTGACATTGGGATGTAATTGAAAAACTTTAGGATAAATTTTGTACTCTTTTTGTAATCTAATAATCGGTTTGTACTTGAATTTTTGTACAAAAAAGAAAATCTAATACAAAGTTCATTTTCTTGATAGTTATTATATCCTAGTAGTCGGTCTGCAATTGAAGTTTTCAAAATTTTGTACAAAAAATAAAATCTAATAATTTAATAAGCATTTGACATATTATTAATCTAATCGCGGACGTACAGAGTGAAAGAAAAAAGAAATAAGGGAGAAAGAGGGGAAAGAGAGAGAGAGGAAGGATCTATCAATTTTTTATCCAATTGTTCGAGAATACGACTTGTAAAAAGTAAAAATCACTCTTCTTTAATTCGGTGGATGTAAAAACTGCTCTTCTTTATTTTTTAGGTATTGGTAAATATATTCTTTTGATTTAAAAATTGCAAATTCAAACAATTTTAGGTGTTTATAGCTCTTTAAAGTGTTATATGTCAAAATAAATAATTTTATTGATTGTAAATTTATAACATTATTTTTGTATATCAAACATTGAGAGATATTTTCAGAAAAGGCCACATCAACAAATTGTTTGTGAAAATGTCTCAAAAGGAGATACATTGAATCCAAATAGATTTGAAGGAGACCCCGGTATCACTGGTCAAAAAGAAAATACAACCAGAAGTTTAATAGTGATCGGGGAGTTTGATTCTTCTCAACTTCCCTCTGATCCCAAATTGAGAATTAAAGGTCCTCGTCAACCGTTTTATCATCATTTTCCCATAACGAAAGCCTCAACGTCATTAATAAAGACCAAAAGATTTATAGCTGGTTAATTTACTGGACACAAGTGGTTGGAGTATCCATTTCTACAAATATTGCGTATTGTCTCTATAGCTATCTTTTTAAACCAAATCAAGAGGGAAATTTTTGTTACAGAGAGATTTAGATCTTGGAACGAAAAATCGAGACTTGATGTTCGTTATAATATTTTAAATTTTTTCATTAAATAATTAGGCCCCCGTTCATAATATTTGCTACATCCGCCCCTGATGATAGTAACTAGGAATTATAGAAAATATATTGCTACAAGTTTTAGCTAGTTTATTAGTGATACACCATTTCTAACTAATCTATTAGACAAGTCTGCCTCACAAGATCTTTTCCGCTAACCTGAATTTTGTCATAATAACCAATCCGGACCAAATAAAATATCAATTGATTGCATTTGTAGCTATAACTGGCAACACGCTCCAAAACCCCATTCTTCATATTTTTGCCGCTTCCATCTACAAGACTACTACTAATTTCACTCCACAAATCCGTGGAATTTTAGCAGAGAATACCACTGCACGTTGTACTGTATGAACACAAATACTTGAAACCAAGCAGTAAAAGACCAGTTGGCAAGATGCTCAAAATTGTTAGGCATACCAACTCATGCAGGCAGTTCAAGCTTCACATTATTCTTCCAGCTGAAACGGTGAAATAACTAGTAAAAAAATAATTACTAAATTAGGATATGAATCGAGACCCTGGAGTGGGGTGGGAATTGTACCTTTGGAAGTAATAATAGAAGAAATCGGCATAAAGCAATGTCTGAATAAGCCCTGAAATCCAAGCTGCAGGGAAAGAACCAGAATGCAGATGTCATTGGTCGGGTTTACCTTCAATTCCACAAGTTCGATTTTAAAATTTAAAGTCAACAAGTTCCTTCTAAATCAAATATTCACATAGTACTCATCAAGAAAAAGGTGCCACAAACAGCTATCGTCCAAAGAAAACTTCAATATTTGCATAACAGCTTATCAAGAAAAAGATGGCCAAAACATTTATCTTCCAATAGCTGTAAATCCATGAGCACACACACACACACACACACAGGGAGGACATACTTATCCAGTGCACATAGTGTGGTTCAGTAAAGAAGCGGTAAATCCAATTCAAAATGTACAACGACCTGTATGCACTGCAAGGAAAACACAAAAACATGTCATCAGCCAATATCACGTCTACTAAATATAAAATCCACAGACATCACACAGTCAAAGCTCTAAAACAGTAGCTTTACGTCACTAAGATCATGATTTTGCTCATTTAGGTCCTGGACATAAGAAGCAAAAACCTTCACCTATAATTTATAATCATTTTGAACAAACAAAACCCCGCCCATTGAAGAGATTAATGTTTCTGATTTATTGACAACAAACTCAACTGTAAGACAGCAGATGACATGAAAGGAAGCTGATAAAAGAGCTTCACAAAGGTATCGAATTATCGGATCGTATGCAATGCAGAAAATCCTACAGCTGGAAACCATTCATGTCATTTCTAATCAACCAAGCATCTGAGCAAATAAAAAGTTAATGAAAGTAACATTATACCTTAACACAAATAGTAAGAGGTATAATAATAAATAAAAAGCAATCTCCACTACTTTTCCAACACTTTCATCCTAACAGTTTTGGAAGGCAGATCATTATCGACTGCTCAGGCCTCAGTTACTTCTAGAAATAAGTTTTTGATGGTTTGTGGCCCTATACATGTAACGACACTTCGAAACGAAAAAAAAAAGGAATAACAAGATATAATATTCATGCACCTAACACAAGTATAACATCAAACGATAGCCATAACCAAACCAAACATTAATTTATAATTCTAAGGAGAAATCATATAAAGCTACACAAATGATCTTCAGTACAAAGATGAAAATGTGGGAAGTCAGTTACCCTAGAAGAAAAACGTATTGCCCAGTCAAGTTGTCAATATTTCTCGTTCTCTGAAGCAGGACCAGCTGAGGAAGGATAGAAACGGCTTCCAAGTACAACGAAAATGTCCACATAACCTGGAAAATGACCGGAAGTTTCATCAGAACTCCCAAAAACATTTTTTCTCTTGTAAATTTTTCCCTTATAATTTAGTAGTTCTGTATTGCTGATCAAAATACCTCTTTGAAGGTAAACTTCTCGTTTATGACTAGGGATAATAGGAAGCAGGGAAGAACAAGGAAATAGTGGCGAAAATTGTCTTGGTCCTTGTCATAGGATCTTCGTACAATCTTGTGATGCCGAATATACCACACAATTGAGAAAGAGCTTCCCAAGAAAATTAATTTCATCAGCGTGTTGTAGAGTGAGATGTAGTCAGTGAAAAGATCTAAATAGCGAGTAGCAAAAACAAGGGCATAAAGTTCCTGAGTCTTCAGCGAAATGCCTGTAGACAATATATTTCCAACATTAACTAAAATGAGTTAGTGTCCTAGAAATAAGGCAGATCTCGAATCACATGTGAAGAATTAAAAATTAAGCATACGAGTCTGAAGCTGTCAAATGCACAGTTCTAAAAGAATTAGTATGTGAGATCGAAACCAATGAAATTGAATTTGGAAATATGCTTGTTATGGCAAATAAATCCATGGCTTGTAAGTTAAGATAATACACGAAGTGGTCGTGCATTACAAAAATCTTTTCACTCGAATAACGCCGGTAAATAAAACTATCCAAAGAGTGAGAATTCGCTCTGCCATGACATATGTGCAAAATACCACTTGTGCACACTTTCTTTAAGAAAAAAAAAAAAAAAAAAAAAAAAAATTCAATGAGCCATAAAATTCAAAATGTCATTGTAAGTAACCCAGGAATTAGTTTGTCAAACAATCCACAACATTCTGGTAACACTAACAGTATTTCAGTTATACAAAATCCCTGTCATGCACCAAAGTGCTTTCAAATTATTATGAACAGTAAAAATCCGACCGAACTAAATATATATTCCTTTACATCAGTGCTTAACCAGGACATGTTCATAGGTCTGTGATGCGCTATTCAGCTATATATTCTCTGAAAACTAAGAAACAAAAAGAACGAATATTCCAATGCTAATGGGAGTTCTCAGCACCACTTAATCAACCACACAAATTTCACTACAAGTAACATTATTCATAAGCTTATTGCCCGATGGATAAATAAGTTAAAATGCCACAGTCGTAACAGAAATCTGAAATCACTTCAATAAACTCAGGGTGAATACTAATATTACCATATTTTGCTTAGAGATCAAACATGATTGTTACAAATTATCCATTAATCAAACGCAATTTCAATAACATGAAACCGATAAAAAAAATTAATAATATCACCTCTGAGGAATATAGTATAGTGGCAAGTGGCAACAAATGTACAAGCATCATCATGAACGGAATGTGAGGCGACATACCAGCACAAGATTTGATTGTGTGAATCTTGAGAAGCAAAACAAGAACACTAGCCAAATGGGTCATATCCCCGGCTAGCCTGAATATATTCATCTTCTCTCTCTCTCTCTCTCAGTGTATCACTATCACTGTAAATGAAGCCCAAAAGAATTAGGAAATTGTATTTCGTAGCGAACACAGGGCAAGCAGACAGATCTGCGGTAGGAAATTCTTGTTTTATTTTGCCGTAAATTCAACAAAATGCTGTGAATTGTGATGGGCACAGTGCATTTGCCGCTGCGTGTCTGCTCCAATAGCATTCGGCCATGTCATAAGTGTTTTTTTTTTTTTTTTTTTNTTTCAATAAAAGTAGAAAAAGATAAAGGCTATGTTTGGTTATTCGTGGTTTGGACAAAAAAAGCTAGCGGTTTTGACCAATTAAAACTGCTAACAATTATGTTTGGTTACGTAGCTTATTAGCTTAAAAAGAAAAAAGAAGTAACTTATTAGCTTGGCGGGTTGGGGAAAAAAGCTAAAATCTGAAACGCCGAGAAGTGTTTGTTTATAAGATTTTTTCAAAAAATTTCCAACATTTTAATTCAACCACATTTTTAACTCAACTTTAACTCAACCTCATTATCATTAATATTATCAATATAAATAAATAATATCAATCAATCAATCATACACACTACATCAACCTTAATTTACTATTCATCCACTCACATTATTTTAACTAATTATCACTTCAAATCATCTCTCTAATACTTTTACATCAAATCAATTTTAATTATTTTATTTTAAATATTATTTTAATATATTCACTAACACCTAACCATACCACATTTTTCAAAATTAACCAAACTAAATCAAACCAAAAAATCTAAATAAAACAAAAAATTTCCATAAACAAACATGCTCTGCGTTTGTGAATAGCGTTTTGCATTCTTTAATTAGAGTATGCATTTTTTTTATTGGTTAATTGCTATTAAAACTTACCTAGACACTTACCTACATTGCTCACCAAATAATTTATTTTTTAAAATAGCACTGAAGTAAAAGTAACATGTTTGCATTACAAAAGCTAATTATTTTCAATTCAATTAGTATCAATTATTCAAATAAATAACAAACAAAAACGTAAAATTTGATTCATTATTGATAAATAATTATTTACCTTTTTTATTTTAAAGAGTGACTCTACATTTTATTTTAAAAATTTACAAAAAAAATATAAATTATTTGTGGTTATTATAAAATTAAAAACAGATTGTATTTATAAATAATTTAGTAACGGCTAATTTTCAAACAGTTAGTTTTACCAAATCATTTTTATTTCGTAATGACTTATTATTGGTTGTTTATATGACGTGAACTTATTTACTCGATTAAGAAATATTTTTATTTTGTTATTATTATATTTTTATTATATTTAAATATTAATTATTTATATTTCCTAAATAATTATAAGTTCAACATAAATTTAAAGGATAAAAAAGTATGTTGATGTCCTTTTAAGTAATTTTACATGTTAACAGCTAATTAAAATAGGTAATTTTACCAAACACTCTTTTACAAACCGCTAACACAATCAGCTGGTCAAAACAATTAACGCAATCCGCTACTCAAAACAGTTAATGCAATCTGCTAACACCTAACAACTAACCACTGATTACCAAACAAGGCCTTTGGCCTTATTTGATAATTAGCGGTTACCTAATAGCTGGTAGCTGGTTGTATTAGCTGTTTTCCAGCGGATTAAATTTGTTGTTTGGACTAGATGATTGTGTTAGCTGTTTATAAAAAATGGTTGGTAAAATTAACTGTTAACATGTAAAATTACTAATAAGAACATCATCACAATTTATAATTCTTATTTATGTTGAACTTATAACTAGTACGTAACCCGTGCGATGCACGGGCTGTATAATTTTGAAGAATAATATAATTTCACGTGCATTAGGATCGAAATCGAAATCATTAAAATACATAGAAACATTATCGAATCATAAAATGTTCGTGACTTCACAATCATATATTATTAAAAATCTTCTTCTACACAACATTATGAGTTTGATTATTTGTAACTCCTCATTATCACAAACTAATATTTTCAACCCCCTTCTATTAGTTATACGTGAAACAGCAACATATAATTGCCCGTGACTAAAAACGGGTTTTTCAGGAAAAAACCAACGTGCGATAAAGATACGGGTTTTTCAGGAAAAAACCAACGTGCGATAAAGATTGTCTCTGACTACGGGTTTTTCAGGAAAAAACCAACGTGCGATAAAGATTGTCTCTGACTCTTGTTTATGGTCATGGCATATGAAACCATAAGTGGGAGCTGCCGCCTTTGGAACTTAAATGGAATCCTAGTATCGGATGGAGTGATATTCATTCTACGAATCAAGACTTTCTCGTCAGCGTGATCTCCTGTCAATATCTTGCATTCGAGGACATGAGTAGAGAGTTTAGTCACAACCAATCGAGTCTCATAGAATGGTCCATATTGCGCAACAACATTACCGGAGTTCCTATCTTCAGGTGCTGACTCATGGTTGGGAGTACCAGAATACTTGATGCTATTCAAAAATTCTGGCGTGTGGAGATTTGTCAAGAAATCATTTGAGGAAGTCTTGATTTGAGTTGCACGAAGTAGAGAGAGACATATACGTAACCTTCAATTTCGTTGCTGTTAAAAAAAAATAAGACCTAGAATAAGACTATATATCGTTAGTGGTTATGATAAGATATATGTAACCTTCAATTTCAGATTACTTAGATGGACACTTAACCTTCAATTTTTGTTTCTTGTCATTATCCTATTACATTACATATATATCTGATAACCTAGATTTAATGCAACAGAATTCTTGAGATATTTTTTCCTTTTCAATTATACGTGTGAATAAAATTTTAAATATCTTTATATTATTTTTCTATTTCTATTTATTGGACCAGTAAATTGATTTATCAATATCAATCTCATGTGAATATATTAACCAATTTTGTTCAGCGCATTTCGTTTTTTTGTGAACTGAAAAAAATATTGATCATTTTATAATCAGTAGACTATTGTTTAATATGAAGATTTTGTATATGTCTGAATTTAATAGTGAATCCTAAATATATAAGATGAAGAAGTCTACCTACTATTCAAATATCTTGTTATTATTGGATTAGTTAGATATAGGATAAACCAAACAGATTCGAATTTCAATGTTAATTACGGGTTCAAATTGTGAGGTGCGAGTTTGAAGGTCAACATAGCTATTAAAGAGTCTGGTGAATCAAATACTTCTTTAGAATTTTTATTTGTAAAATAATCTTTATCTTTATCTTTATATTTCTAAAATAAATATATTTTAGGATAACTATTCAAAATCATACGGGATCAATATGTCATGTCCGAGTTTGAAGGCCAACATATCAATTAAAGAGTCTGGTGAATCAAATACTCTTTTAGAATTTTTATCTGTAAAATAATCATTATCTTTTTACATTTACTTTATTAGATTTCTCTAATTGTTTGGGTGTTCCTAAAATTTTTTTCACTAGATTTTTCAAATTGTTTGGATATTTATGCAACTTTGAAACTTTTTTGACTAGATTTCTCAAGTTGTTTGAATGTTTCTACAAACTTTGTCATATTGTTTTAGGAGATTATGTGATGAACATAGATATATGATAGTATATCTATGCCTGTTTAAAATTTAACTGGCAAAATTAGTTGTTAAGTTATACTAAGTATTAATTGGAATGAAAATCATATAGTTAAATATATCTCTTACATTATATCAATAAACTAAACATATTTATATGGGTTTGTATAAAAAAGTATCACGATTTGACTTTTTTTTTTCGAAATTGTGAGACTAAATATTATTTATCTGGATTTGAATAAAAAAGTAACGATTTTGATTAATTTTTTTCTTCTTGAAATTGTGAGATGTATAGAGAGTTGTTCATTTATTTGTTATTGTAATAATGAGTGGGACAATTAAGACTTTTAATTTTTTTTTATCTGAAATCGATAAGCCAATACGCTGCAAAAAGTGGCGTTTTTCATTTTGGAGGATTGGGCCAAAAACGCTACAAGAGCTCTTTACTAAACAGTGTTTTTAGCTGTTGTGTATGGTCAAACAGCTAAATAGCTGAAAAAGCCGTTTTAAAGCCAAAACGCTAATAAACAAACGCAACCATTGTCTTCACAATTTAACTCTTTCACCCTATAAAGTGCGAATGACATATGTTTGATATTCATCGTACAACTGTCGCATATTCATTGCATAATGCCTTTACACTTTTTAAGTAAAAACGTTGGGGGGTGATTGTTTATGAAATAGTTTGTCCAAAATAAATTATTTTGGTTAACCATGGTTAATTTTGAAAAAGGTAGTATGATTAGTTGTTAGTGGAATTTTAAGAATGTATTATAATAATATTTAAAATAAAATGATAAAAATTGATTTGATGTAAAAGTAGGAGATAAATGATTGTAAATGATTGGTAGTTAAAATTATGTGAGTGGATGAATAGTGAATTGAAGTTGATGTGATGTGTAAGAATGATTGGTTTGTATTATTTAATTATATGAATAATAATAAAGATAGTGGGATTAAGTTAAAGTTGAGTTAGATTTTAAGTATAAAATAAATGAGAATGAAATAATTCATAAACAATCAAGCCCTTAATTTAACAAGCGGTGTAAAATACTTAATACATTTTTATAGTAGGATGAAAATACTAGTTTCGCTCAATTTTTTCTCTCTCATCGTCATTAGTGAAACTTATGTTGATATAGGCCTCGTTTACTTCGCAGGATGAGATGGGATAATGTAAATTATCCCACTTATACACGCGTTTACTTTGCAAAATTGGGATGAGATTGATCCCATGTGGCATCAGTGTGGCATGTGGGGCCCACATACTGTCAGGAATTTGCTGATAAATCATCCCAGCCTCACCCTCAAATTTTTTTATCTCATTCGAAAATTTACCATTTTGTCCAAATTTATCTTGTTCTTCCTCTCTCTCTCTCTCTCTCTCTCTCTCTCTCTCTCTCC
>BKCP01006206.1:131076-152537 GCA_008636005.1 Striga asiatica
AATGCAATCTCAAATTTAAGAACTACAATAGTTACATCCACATCTGTAGGAGAAAATAAGCTGGACTAATAACAACTAAAGTCGGGGCCATTGCAGTCTATCTGCACATTCATAATTTGGACAATGCTAAGCAAAATCCTATTAATTTCCTATTTAATGGTTGAGAGTATTGGACGAGCAAAATCCACCACCACTGCAGTGCAGCATGACTTCGATCTCATCATTATCCTTAATTTCCAGCTAAGTAAAATTCATTCAAACAGAAAATACATCAAATTGATAGCAGTTTATTTACAAAAAAATGTATAGAAAGTGGTCCGTGTGAGCAGTGTTTTAAATACTGTACAGTACTGAACGAGCCACCGGTACATAGTTCAACTAGTTCAACCTTTTTTATTAGTTTCAATAAATATTAAATTAATTTATTGTTAAAATATAAATAATGTATAATACTAATTTTATTATATATTATTAAAATATGTAATAAAATTAATTAAAATCTAATTATAATATAAACATATTAAAATTAAGCGTGAAATTTTATAAATAAGGTAATATAATTGTATTAAAAATATATTTTTTACAAAATCGGGTATAAATTAGTAGGGAAATGCTCACATGCCCACACATGTTAATATGCCCACCGCTGATGTGGCATGTACACATTGGTGATGTTAATATGTTAAAAAAAATACATCACCAATGTGTGCATGCCACATAAGTTGGTGGACATATTAACATATGCCCACCGTGGGCATGTGAGCATTTCCCTAAATTAGTATATTAACCGGTGACAAAATCGTTATTTTCCGATATGAAATATTTTAGAATTAATGATGCCCTATATCTTTATATTTAAACATTTTACATAAAAACACTCACTTATTATTTAGACAAAATTACTCTTTTCTTTTACATATATAACTTTTACATGGACTCACATCACTTTTATTTTTTTGGGGTTTTTCATTTATTTTTAATTTTTTAAATTTGTAACTGGCATGCCTTTTGAGGATTTTTGACAGTTATATTGCCAAAAAACTGTAAATCTCTTTTCATATTTTTCTTCTGATGATGATTTTGCGTCTTTTATCTTCATTTTTTTGTTTTCATCTCTACTCATATCTCAATTTTATCGAATGCACTAATTTTTTCAGCGAGCTATTGTTGTTAATAAAATACACTTGGGCATGATTTGGCTTTTTCCATGGTTCATCAAATTATACGAAAAATGTTTGGAAATTAACCTATTTTTTGAATTTTGAAGGCGAAATCTTGATATTCTCTCCACTAGGGAGTCGGCGACATAGACAATGAAAGTAATAAAGACAGAGCTTATGGAGCAGAAGAAGAAACTATTTTTTGAATTTTGAGGGACAAAATCTTGATATTCTCTCCACTAGGGAGTTGGCGACATAGACAATGAAAGTAATAAAGGCAGATCTAATGGGGAAGAAGAAGAAGAAGAAGAATAAGAAGAAGAAGAAGAAGAAGTCATCTACTAAAGTACTTTACAAAAAGTTACAATAGAGAAAAAAATGAAATGAATTTTAACATATAATTTGTGTATTTGGATTTTTTTGTTTTGCAAAAGATGATGACATGTCTTTCGTTTTTTTTTTTTAGTATTTCTTATTACCCATTCAAAAGTATTATATTTTAACACACGGATCTTCTTCCCTACTCACGGTGGACAGAGAATTAATATGCCCACCACTTATGTGGCATATACCCATTCGGCATATTAATTCTCTCCCACTGCTTATGCTCAATGTGTACATGTCACATAAGCTGTGGGCATATTAATTCCCTGCCCATCGTGGGTAGGAGAGCAGATCCCTTTTAACATATAACTAGTACAACACCCATGTATTACATGGGTGGGGACAGTGCCTCATCCCGGACCGTTCATAAACCGATTCATAAAAGTAAGATCGGTATCCGGACAAGTCAAATACAGGACCGTCCCGGACCGCGTCCACCCCTATAATAAATAATCAACATATTTATAGATAATCCGAACCTAATAAGGAATCATGTAATTTTGCCACATAGGATCCCGAAGCATGCGAACCTGCCACATAGGCTCAGCGCGTTCTGAATTAATATATAAGGGGGATTTGTGTATTTGTATTGGATTTCTTATATATTTTTAATAATAATGTATAGTTATATTATTATTTTTTTTTCGTTTAAAAGTATTTATATTTTAATAACAAATAAAGTATTAATTACTTCATAACGTTGAGAACAGCACTCCCATTGATAAATTTATTTCAAAGATGGGGAAATTATATATAAAAACTTTTTATAAGAAGAGTGCAGGGGCAAGTAAATTTAGAATTAAAAAAGAGTTATTAATTAATAGGAGAGAATTTTGGTGTTACCTGAGATGGAGTGTTTGCAGCTGTGACGCGTTTCCCTTCAAACAAAAACTCAACAGTATTTTGGTCATAACTCTTTTCTTGGCAGTAATAAGACAACAAATACTTCATTTTCTTGTCACGCTCATATCGATATCCCATCACGTCACCATCCTAAATAAACGTACAGTTGATATATAAATAAAACTTGCAAAGCTTTAATTATTATATTGTTTGTTTGTTTACACTTTACATCGCATGCATATATATATGTAGCTTCTAAATCATCTTTAAGCACATTAATTAAGTTATTGATACATATAAGATTGATGGATCAATAAAAAACGCCATCAAACATGTATGTATTTGATCGTGAAGCCAGCCCCACTGCCCCAATAAGTAAATTAATATATATATATAGCAACGGGAACACAAAAAATAGAAAAAAACGAAAAAAAAATTGAAAAAGGAGAGAGAGAAAAGGAAAAACTTACGCAAAAATAGAAAAAAAAAAAGAAAGAGACAGAGAGAAAGGGACAAATCACAAACTTGACTTCATAATAAGCAAAAACACAGCTATTAGAAATAAATTTGATTCTATAATTAAATTAGTATGGTTGGCCATTATCAATATCAGCACGCATCTCCCAATAATATGAAGAAAAACTTTTTATAAGAAAAAACTCAAAATTTGAAGAAAAACTCAACTGCAGGAATAATAATAAGTGAATAGCTAGTGATCCTGTTAACATGTTATTAGAGAGGGGGATTATGTGAACAGTGGCATTATGCGGATTTATTAAGTGTACAATTAAGGCAATGAAAATACATTTATTACAAAAAACAGAATGAATAATTTTAATACGAAAAAATAAAGCAAAGTAATAATTATTATTATTAGTAATAAATTTGTGAGAGGGTAATAATAAATTTTGGCAATAAATGTGAAGTAGAAAATAATTTTTAATTTAAAAATTGTGTTTCTGAATTGAGAACAGAAAAAGAAAAAAGTTAAAATAATAAAAAGTATATTGGATAATTAATGAGTAAATTGAAACTTTAAAAAACAGAAGACATTAGATACCTGAGATTTGAAGTAAATAGCAATTTTAGGAGGGTTGGCATTGAATGGTGTCTTCCGAGAACGCCTCTCTTCACCACTTTGAGCTGTTCCAGCCATTGATGAGATGAGAGGACAAAGATTATTATTATTATTATTATTATTATTATTATTTATTTGGGGGTGAGGAGTAGTGTTATGCTGGTGGAAGATGAGGTAACATGAAAGAACATAAAAAAAAATAAAATCCAAGGCTCATATATTTATCCGCTCCTCAAAGTGGTCAAACCACAAAAAGGGAAAAATAGATGTTGGGTAAAGAAAATATGTGAAATATACAATTTTCCTTTTTTGTCAACCTATTTTAAATAACGCTCCAAGTAATACATTCCTCTTTTTGACCTCCTATTTTAAAAACCATAATTTTTTTATATCAGGCCGGTTTATAACAGTTAAATAGATTAATTCGACCTAAGAGCACGTGGGTGAGATGGTTGGGGTCTCTCCCAGCTTAACCAGAGGTCTCGAGTTTGAACCCTGGGAATGCAGCTGTGTTAAAACTCTTGAGGTAGAGCTTTGCCGCCCTTGTGGTCCTACCCGGCTCGATTCCGGATTAGTCGGTCCCCTAGGGGATTCGGAAACCGGAAGGTTCATTGTACCAAAAAAAAAAAAATAGATTAATTTGTTATAGTTTTAATAAAAAAAAAATTAAATGTACCATCTCTAGGAAATTAGATGTCATTGGATCTTGCCATATAGAGGACAAAATTGGTGAGTCATTTACATGTTAGAGTTGTATTTCATAGTCTTTCCATTGATATCCATCTTCAAAATGGAGAAAGTTGGATCATCCAACCGACTTTCCTTCAATATTGTAGTGAACGATCGTCTTTCACACATAAGGTACTATTGATCATAATTATGATCAAATGAGTAGTACTTTGTGATACAATTAATATTTTTTGTCGCCGTTGAACTATAATAAATTAAATTGGGACCATGGAGACGACCTCAATGATGATTACTTTGTGGACCAAAATTATCATAGTGCACACAACAAAAATCATGGGTCGAAAATATTTTCTCATATTGAAAATTTATGGGAATGTTGAGCTTATTTTAAAATCAAGTTGAAAGGAAATTGATGGGAATGATGTTCATGGGTAATTGTTTAGAAAATCGAATTCTTGAGGAAGGAAATTACCTATTTACTTGGGGATTCGACCCACATGGGTTGATGGGTCTATGTTGGAAGATATGGATTGTCACGTTGATTATGGGACTATTAACCACATGAATGTTGATTGGCGCAATACATGATATGATTGCTCGAATGCACTAGTTATCTTCTGCACTACTAGTGTAAGTTAATGTCGCTCTTAAGAAATGATGTAAAAATACTAGCTTCAACTTAATTTTATTGTTTTTCATCTTTTCATAAATGTCACATATTCGTATATGTATGTTTCTTCTTGGCATCACAGTAACTTAAAGTGCAGAAATGAGCTAAAGAACATGTTGAACAACATGTATAATTTAATTAAGACATCCAACAGATTGTGGAATTCTTAGGAAAAAAAATTATAACTAGAAGATAAGGAAATGAATATAAAATTTATTATGTCCTAAAATATGATATGACCAAATCGCAGTCTGCCAAGTTGCCAAGTAGTTTCAACTGTAAAGTAGGTTACCCTAGGCGACATTCTATGCTACGATTTTTTTATGACCCTCTGTGGTACGAAAAGACCCTCGACCAGCTCAGTTTCGACTTGATCTAGATTCCTCGCCGGTAGATCGTCCTTCGAGACTTACAAAAACTCCACACCATAAGGATTTTCTGGTGAAGAGTCTTTGATGCTTAAGTTAGAGACGTGAAGAAGATGATGAGCACTATGTAATCTAGAGAGTGTAATGTTCTATATGGAATACCTCACTCATGTTGATAGGAATTGTTACCTTGTTTCCCAAGACTACCCGAGTGAAGTGTTGGACGGCCACAAACAGTCTGTTCGTACAGTCCGATAACTGCTCAATTCTATTAGGCCACGTGGCCTTATCCTCGTGTGGTTCTTATCCAATTAATATTACTTCTTATCCATTAGTTTGTCCTTAGATTGCCCAATCATGCGACTGGCTTGAATCACCTCGAGAATATCGGGCACGTCAAGTCCATGTGTCATATCCCTCTGGCCAATCATACGATCGATCCTACCTTCAGGCCGAGTTTCCACCATGTCGTCCAAGGGCCGTAACTCGACCTGTCGGTGTCTCTTTGAACCTCCAACACTTTCTTCGACCTGAAAACTCTTTGTTCTGTACTGATCTTCGACCTCCGTTAGACCTATCTATGTTATTGTTCGACCAGCCAGTCCGCACGGCCTGGTCAACCGATTTATCGGGTTTGTTCTAGCTGGTGTGCTATCTCATATCATCCAGTCCCCAATGTGGTCGAGTTATGATAACTCGATTAAGAGTAAGTTTTTGTCTCTGATTTTGGTTGATGGGTTCCAACTCTTTTTTTTTTGACCTGTCTGCCCACATATGTAATACTGCGACACAACCTTCGACCTCCCCTTGTTGTCTTTAGTTCAAATTTCAAAATTCAAACTTTGTTTCTTTGTCGGATCCAATCAATCAATACACAGTCTTATCTACATCATCACTCTGTGATTCACATTGGCCTTGTACAACATTCCCATGAAATGCATCTTTAATGATGCCCATCAATTCACCTTTAATTAAATGGTTAGATTCTTGTTGTCTCTTTATCTGGCCTATCTAATCTCAGCCATTGAATTCGACCACCATCCAACGGCTCACCACGATCTGTCCCTTCGCCTTCAGATCTTAGCCGTTGATTCTGACAACGGTCCAATGGTTCTACTCGAATCACCCTTCTGCTCACTCACTTGATCCTGACTGTTAATATCGACTATGATCCAATGGCTTAGGTCGATCGACCTACACCCTTTCCCCTATAAAATCCTTTTTGCCAAAAAAATTCTAATTTCCACTTTTACAAAACCTGTCTTTGTTTATCTGTGCTAGGCCAAGCAAGGCATCCAATTTGCGATAAAAGGATGAGAGAGATGGTGGATGGGGTGGAATATAATGTTCAAAGTACCCTTAATGACTGGTAAATTTTGATTTTTATTGGTCGATGGATTACCATATCTTATAGCTATGATGTATTCTTATTTCTTCGACTAAGAATCACTCTCACTTGATCTCTCAACCAATTCATATATATACATACACACACACACACATATATATATATATATACTAAAATAAATTGCATATGATGTCACATCAGTAATACAATCTATTTTGTTGTTGAAGATTCATTTTGTAGCGAAAGCACAAAGTTAGGTATATAATAACTAAATTGATGAAGTTTAATTTTATTAGTAAAAACAAAAATTTTGTCCTTATTTTTTAGAACATTTTCAGTAGTGTAATGGAAATACTGACTAAATTAAAAATAATATATATCTATCTATATATATATATATATATAGAATTTAATCACAACTATATAATTTGACCAATTTGTCACGCAACTTGTGGAAGTTTGAAGGTATATAGAGACCCGAGCGGCATATTGTCCAAGCAACAATTAGAAATTGAATTGAGCTTAAGGAGATGCAAGCGAACTCTACACACAGAACTAGCTAGGTTCGTGTTAGAATTTTAGGTACCGAATATTCCAAATTTCACACGAAAATCAAGAATCAAAATACGCAGCGAAAATTAACTAAATACGAAAGATTAAAAATTTATCCTACAAGTGAATATGCACTTGTAGACAAGTCCACATGCCAAAATTCCAATAGAATAAATTAATCACAATGTTTTTCAAACAAATTCAAAATATCTCCAACATGTCTAGTGAAATATGAAAAATATGCACTATATCACTTCAGATCATCAAATAAATAATGCCAAAAGAAAAGATGAAAAATATCAAAGCCGAATTGCCCCGCGCTGTGACATTCTTCCAAGTAAGGTAAAGAAACACTGCTCATGTTTGCTTGATGAACTCCACGCTGCTCTAATTATTGTGGAAGACAAATAACCTAATGCTTGTCCTCTTCCTTTTAATTACCCCACGTAGTTGCTTGCCCAGAACAAAATAAAATACTTGAGACCTACAGGCTTGTTGCAATTCTTTTTCTTCTCCACCAAAAATATGAGTGCTGCCTCAAGGAAAATAATGTTCTTATCTCCACAAAATCACGTTGCTTGCAGTCCAATCTTTTTCCTATTATACTTTGACCAAGAAATCTCCTTTCCTTCTTATCTCTTCTTTCCTAGTCAGAATCCTAATAAGAAAAGGAAATCAAATAACAATAATATACGAAATAAATAAAACTAATATATACACAAAAATAAATCAGAAAGGCAAAATAAAAAAATAAAATAAAAATATGTAAAAAAACACGTATACCACAATCTCCCTCTTTTTGCTTTTCTAAACAAAACAATATATACAAACAGTGATAAAGCATTAACCACTCCCCCTAAATAGCACATTGAAAAGAAAAACGGATATAAAAGAGATAAGGAAGAGAAACACAAACAGTGATAAATCCAAGCACTCCATCTCCCATTTTTTGGTCAGAAAACATGAACAGTAAACGCCGAATATGAGAGTGGCGTGGCCCGAGCTCGGCTTCGGCTCCCCCTCAACTCAAGCACTTGACGATTGTTATATCGCCAATGAAACTCATCGTGCACGAGCAAATGAATGCTTGATTTCTCAACTCCACCTTAGTTCAAGGGGTTGTGTGGTTGTATCCTACGAAAGAGTGTAAGATAAGAGACAAGCACTCGAGAAAGCAAAAAGTTAGAATAAAAAAATTAAAACCTAAAAAAAAAAACATTTTTTTTTTAATTTTTTTCTTTTTTTTTTTATAAGGCGAGGACATAGCTTAATATAAAGCACATAACAGCAACTAATTTCTCTAAGGCGAGGACACGGCTTAACAATAAACTCCAATCAATTTATCATAGCCAAAGAAAAAATGGACCAAAGGGATCGACATGCACATAAACTAATTATGAACAAACCAAAATCAGTAAGAATCATATCAACACATTAATATCAAAGCCGTAAATATAGATTTCACAATCATAATGCACGTCAATCTCATAATCACCCAAGTTTTCCAAACTCGCGAACTCACTCCACAGAAAGCACAACTCATTCAAAATTTAGAAGATAGTATCATAATTCACACATCGCACAAAGAACATGATCATAGCTTTAACATTCACCAAATATGCATGTCCTAAATGCCTAAAAAGAATGCCTAAAAAAATAAAAAGAAAGGTAAACGTGAACGGTATAATCAAAGTTAGCACAAAAGAAATAACGACACATTTAACACTTTTACACAAACTGAAAAATTACACTTTATTTTTCTTTCAATTTTTTTTTCAACACGAAGGAATAATGATCATGGGGTAGATTTCACACTAAACTAAAGGTAGCCTTCTTCCTACTTGATCATACTTCTTTTCAACATATTTTTAATTATGGAAAAAATTTGGTCACAAGGATTAGCTGCACTCTTGTGGAGTAGGTAGCTCTTTCCCTTCACAGTCTCCAACATGCAATTTACCAACAATCCATTTATCAAATAAAAAGATGCACCACTACAACTTCATGCCTTCAACAAATATACCGTTTATGCAATAATTATGCAAATATGAATGAAAAGAAAATAAAAAAATGCATATATGCAAAAACTCGTGTTGCAACGATGATGCGTCGTGGAAGTTGCAACACGACTTGTATTCTAATTTAAACAACACAAAAAATCAAGTGATTTCCTTAAATTAGAAAACCCCTCACAATCTAATGTCTTGGTGAATATATCGGCTAAATGATTCTCGGTCCCTATGTACTGCAAAATATGTATTTCTCAACTAAATCCTAAATAAAGTGATGTCTTATGTCTATGTGTTTTGTGCAAGAATGTTGAACCGAATTTTTTGAAATATCAATCACACTCTTGCTATCACAATATACGGTTAAAAAATGACTATGTCGACCATAATCCTCAATCATTTGATTTATCCATAAAAGCCGACAACAAGAATAATTTGATTTCATACCATGCATAGACACCATATTATTCAAAAGCATGCTCTCAAATATGTCATTAACTCTATTGAAAATAGCACACAAGTTTCTTACCGTTAGATGAACCATTCTACCATTAGTTACCTCACCAACGGATCGCGACAAAGGATGAGATCTGCGAGCTACTCTTCCCCGATCAGTAACATCTACATTAGATCGTGTCTCAACATTTTTTACCCGATAAAAATGTTGGGAAGTTCGTACACCTGCCAAAATACATAAATTAGACTCATCAAAAACTTCACAAGACATATTATCAAATTTAACATGGAGATTATCATCACAAAGTTGACTTATGCTAATCAAGTTAGCCTTAAGTCCATCAACCAAAAACACGTTCTGAAGTTTTGGGAGGCCATCAACGTTGAGCGTTCCCCGTCCGATTTTGGTAACACGTGTGTAACACGTCCACATTCATATGATTCAACATCGGACAAAAAATCACGAGTGCCGGTCATGTGCCGCGAACACTTGCTATCAAAGTACCATGATCCTGCATTATTAGACTTCAAAGATAACATTGCATTTCAACTCAGATTTTGGTACCCAAACAAATTTTTCTTTAGTCCTAGTTCTGTGATTTTTTGGCATACTACGAGATACGGGATGCACTGGTTCAAATGACCTACCAAACGAATGCTATTTATAACAATAAGGTCTAATGTGCCCGGGTGCATGACAATAATGACACATATATCTACGCCTTCGTTGTTTAGATTTCTTAACAACTTTAGGCGATGATTTTGAGTCATACTTACCTGTTTCCTCCAAAGAACTCACAAATATGGTAGGCTTAAAACCAAGTCCTGCTTTGTTATGATTATGTTCAAGAGTAGCTAGGACATCCAATTGGCTCTTACCGGTGTTAAGTCATTGGAAGGTCTGACGGGAGTATTCAAGTAGTCGTGCCAGGGCACATTGATGAAGGATTGTATGTTACGTCTAGCTCGATTCACTCGAAACCCGTGCCGACGCCTTCGTCCCTTTGCGATAGGTTGCTAATATACGCGCCGACGCCTTCGTACTTCGCGATAGGTGTGACGAAACTCGGATGTTGGTCCTATTCCTTCACCAACTTTTGGTCATGACCAGAGATGGTCACCTCCAATTTGGTTATGGTAGACTTTAAAGCATCGTTCTCCTCTTCCAACTTTTTAGCCTCTGAGCATCTCCTCTTATTCTCATCCTTCAACTTATTGTTCTCCTTCTCGAGCCTATCCGCATCGTAGACAACATTTATCCAGCATTTATAAAGTTCCTTGTACACCTTTTCATGATCTTCATAGCTAACATATTCAATGTTGTCCGGAGGACCTATATCCTTGCCTGAAGAGTCACAAAACAAGGTGTTAAGGCAAAAAAATTTAGAATTTTCATTTTCATACCTACCAGGTGTCATGACATTTCGGGCGACACCTCGGCCGACACGTGCTGGATCAATTTGTTTGGGCCTGAATTCGCTCACAGATGTCACAAAGGCAGCATCCCCATCATTTTCAGCTTCAGTTTCAGCGGAGCCGTAATCAAATTCTTCATCATCGCTCAAAGTGGCGTTGAAGTTCAAGCCTCTTTTGCGCAAGCTATTAGCACTCATTTGCATAGTGCCCATACCCTTTGCAAGCATTGCATTGGACGGTCTCAAGTGACTTCGGGGGTGAACTTTCTCCTATCGTTGAGTTTCACCTTTTCACTGGTTGGATTCGACCGGTTCGAATGAGGTGGCGTAAATGGCCTTGGCGCTCGGGACCTTGAGGCTTGTGAGTTGTTTTGAGAATTTTTTCTCTTTAGCAATGATGTGAAGCATCTCGTCATGTGTGCAACTCCTTCTTCATCAAACTCATTTTCCTTCATATCACGAACTAGATTCTCCAAGTCATCACCATCTTTAGTGACCAACTGAACGGCGATCCATTTTCCTTTCCCGAATGATGCAATTTATTCTTCAAAATCCTGTACCTCAAGATTCATCTCGAATGTCTTGAGAGTGCCAACAAGGTCATCGAATACAATAGTTGTCACATCATTTGAGACATCAAGCATCGTGATCATCATGTTGAAGCGCTTTGGAAGAGATCTCATCACTTTCGCCACGAGCTTTTCATTCGACATCGGTTCTCCAAGAGAGTGGAACTCATTCGCAATATTCATCAACTTGGCCGTGTATGACAAGATATTCTCGTTTTCGATCATCCGAATTGTCACAAATTTTGATGCAAGGAGTCGCAACCTCGTTTGACAAACACTCTTCGAACCCTCACAATGACGTTGTAAGGTGTCCCATGCATCTTTGGCAATAGTGCACGTGCTAATTAAGCGAAACATGTTCTCATCGACCGTGCCAAAAATTGCATTGAGTGCTTTTGAATTGAAGTTGGCCAACGTGTTCTCACCCGTACTGTACTCGGCTACATTTTTCTCGTGTTTCTCCCCTTCAATTTCTACGATAGGAGACTCCCATCCGGAAAGTACAGATAACCAAACACGTGCATCAATGGATTTAATGTAGGACGTCATACGCATCTTCCAAATGGTGTAATTTGTGCCATCGAAAATCGGAGGCCGAAAAAAGCGAAGTTCCGTTGAACTCCATGTGTACCTATCAAGATAGAATCACACTTATAAAATTACGTGACTTGCTCCGATGCCACTTGTTAGAATTTTAGGTACCGAATATTCCAGATTCCACACGAAAATCAAGAATTAAAATATGCAGCGGAAATTAACTAAATACGAAAGATTCAAAATTTAGCCTACAAGTGGTTATACACTTGTAGACAAGACCACATGCTAAAATTTCACTAGAACAAATTAATCACAATGTTTTTCAAACAAATTCAAAATATCTCCAACACGTCTAGTGAACTACGAAAAATAAATCGCGAGTTTGACAATAATATGCACTATATCACTTCAGATCATCAAATAAATAATGTCAAAAAAAAAAAGATGAAAAATATCAAAGCCGAATTTCCCCGTGCTGTGACATGCTTCCAAGTAAAGTAAAGAAACAATGCTCCTGTTTGCTTGATGAACTCCACGCTGCTCTGATTACCGTGGAAGACAAATAACCTAATGCTTGGCCTCTTCCTTTTAATTACCCCACGTAGATGCTTGCCCTGTACAAAATAAAATACTTGAGACCCATAAGCTTGTTGCCTCTTTTTCCTCTCACCAAAAATATGAGTGTTGCCTCAAGGAAAAAATTGTTCTTCACTCCACAAAATCACGTTGCTTGCAGTGTAATCTTTTTCCTATTATACTTTGACAAAGAAATCTCCTTTCCTTCTTATCCCTTCTTTCTTATAAGAATCCTATTAAGAAGAGGAAATTAGATAACAATAATATACGAAATAAAAAAAAATCTAATATATATACAAAAATAAATCAAAAAAGCAAAATAAAAAATAAAATAAAAATATGTAAAACACACGTATTCATGAAAAGTCTAGATGCAGTACAGTGGTTAGTGTTTGAGTTGTGGTTTTTTTAGTTTTGGTTAGTATGTTTTTTGCACTTTGTGTTACTCGAAGGTTCAGTGTTAGTCGACTGCCTCTAGTAAGGTTTGTGTTGTTTCTTTTTATGTCTAGGCCATACTGGTGTGTAGTACAGTTCTCCCTGGCTTTTAGCATTCACTTGTTTAGTCTGTCGGGTGATGCTCGTGTTTGTATTGATGTTAAACTATGTATATTGTTTGATTGTAAAATGAGATCTATTATCGTTAAAAAAAAAAAAAAAAACCTAGAACCTGATCAACATGAAAAATCAACACACAAAGTCCATTTTCGAGGGCTCTAATATATACAACGTATGATTCGGTACTTAGCACACTTAGACAGCCAAATGAAGCTATAAATTAAAAAATAAAATAAGATAAACAAATACAATATTGCTGAAAAGTAAACAACGATACGTTTTGAATCATTCAAAATTTAATTGTCATAATCCAAGAATGAATATAAACAAAAAATATAACGTTTCATAGCATATTCTTCATTTTTTGATAAAATGATATGAGAGATCAGCATGTCTAATACTTAGTTTGTCTTACATATGCCACAAATTATTGTATAAGACGCCCTAACTTTTGGACAGTCAACCCATCATTTTTTTTTAGCAGATTTGCATATTTATGCTATATAATTTCATAGTTTTATTTATGTTGACATTGTATATATGTTGAAAAATTATAGTTACCTCACCGTATGGCATGCCTCACAATGGTCTTAATACGTATAAGAACTAGTGTATATCCCGTGCGATGCACGGAAGAGTTCATATTTTAAACATTTTTTAGACTTTATTTTAAATATAATTATTTATATTTTTCACATCTCGTCTATTATGAAAATAAAATAAATACAATCAATGAAAAATATATATTATTAAATACTTTTTTTATACAATATTTTTTATTTAAGAAATATTATTAAACCTTACGGTTTTGATTTATTTTTTTAAATCAATAATCCAAAATATATGATTGTTAACGTACAAAAAATAATTCAAATAATCCAGACTTTAAAGTAAAACTATTTTTTATTATTTTACAAATAAAATCTTCCAAATTTTTTTTAATTTCAAAAAAAATTTGGTAAGTTTGATAATGAGTTAAATCAAGTTATACAAATGATTAAATAGTTAAAATGTTATATTAATTATATTTTAAGAAATCCGATTATATAAAAATGGGTAAAAAAATATTATACTAATTAGTTTGTTAGGATTGTGATTATATGGAAGTTAAAATAAAATGAAATGTAACCAAAAAATTTGTTCGTGGTCTTTTCCTATAAATGTTTGAATTTAAAAATCTAGTAACCAAATTTACATTATATCACGTAAGGAAAAAAATAAATAATAAATATTTATTAAAGAGATAAATGAATAATATTTATCACGTAGATAATAAATAATAAATATTTACATGTAAAAAAATAAATAATAATATATTTAAAAATATAAGTCAGAATTTCAAATAAAGTAAAAGGAGGGATAACTCATTTTTAAAAAAAGTTTCTCAATATTCAATATATTGATAAGTATCTCCATAAGAATAATCATACCATTTTAATTTTTAAAAAATTGGCAAGTTTGTTAGAGAGATAAATCCGGTTAGACAAATGATTAATTTGTTAAGATATTATATTAATTGTATCATAAAAAATCGGTTAGATAATGTAGATAAAAAAATATAATACTAATGAGTTTGTTAGAAATGTGATAATGAAAACCAAGATAAAATGAAATTTACCCAAAAAAATTGTTTGGAATCTTTTCTTTTAAATGTTTGAATTTACAAATTTAATACCGAAATTCTATTATATCACATAAGGAAAAAAATAAATAATATAAACGTTTATTAATATATTAAAATATGTAATTTTGAATTTCATGTAAAGTAAAAGTTATGCTTATTCAAATTTATTTTTAAAATAAAAGTTATGATAAATATTTATTGATTCTCTTTCAAATATATTAATAAAATAAAAATATAAATCTAACAAATTTTGAAACAACCAAAAAAATCGGATTGATTGGCATAAAAAAAGGAAGTGAAATCGGATTTGAATGCTAAAATCGGAACACCTTACCAAATTGAATGTTAAAAGATTCGATTTGATTGGTTACCTAATTGCATGGGCTGAAAAAATTCAAAAAAAAATTTTACAAATTGAAGCGGGAAAAATACTATATTGAAGCGGGAAAACGAAATGATTTTTTTCGGATTGTTCAAATAATTTTTCTTCTCCGTATTATATAGTAATAGATTTGTGAACTTAGGAAAGTCAAGATGACATTGTATATATGTTGAAAAAGTATAGTTACCTTACCGTTATTGCTGTCTCACACTAGTCTTACTACATGTAAGAATTTGTGAACTTAAGAAACCAAGATGCTAAAGTCGCTAGAACAAGAAAAATTAACCAATCCTAGTACACAAATTGTTGTGTGAAACAGTTTAACCGTTAGTATGAATTGACTTATGAAACATAATGCATAGGTATACTACCAAATTCCATACTTTGTCATTCTTCTGTTTATCAAGTTTTTAATGTGTGATTTTAATTAGTAAGAGTATTTATATTTGTAAAAAGAATATGTCGGTCTAATGGTTAGGTCGGACTAACACAAGATTTACCGATTCCAGTCCAGAGAGAGCCATTTAGGCATGAAAGGTGGTTTTAAGCTTCATTAACTAACAAATCTACACAATCAATAAAAATTGACCAAAATTTATAATATAGTTAGTAAACAATGGAAACGTATTTTTCCGTAAAATCTAACAAAAAGATTATAAACGTTTGAGTAACCAGAGACTCCACACTTCTTGCAGAAAGTATCAATCCTACCAAAATGTTTTCAAGTAGTAATCATAAATATTTTATTTGGAATAATCGCATGTACTACGTTCACCTGAGATCTCGATATGCATTAACTTTGTACAAAAATGCGCAAAAGTTATGAGTGGCACTTTATTTCCTAATGCGAATAGGGCTGTAAAAAGGGTCGAAAATATAACTACCAAATTAATTTCTTGAAATTTTCTTATTCTGTGGAAATTACGAAGGCCTATTCACGTCATTTGTAAAACTAATGCGATCGAACGACCAGAAATTTTGAAAAGAAGCACATGTACATTTGTAGTTACTAAGGAGCAGTTCGCGATTTTAAAAAGAAAAAACAATAATTTTGGATAGCCTCAGTGTTAGTTCTAGGGCTCTTTCTCATTCCTGGTGACTTCTCATTTGTAAAAGGAGCAATCGAGCAAATGGAATGAAAGAGCTCAAATCATCTTGAACAGTTCATTTATGCGAAAAGTAGTCATTTGTCTAATTAATTGGAAACATAATGAGGAATCTATAAGAAGATTGAATTTGACATTAAAAAAAGATATTATTTATTTACCATATTTGTGTTTCTTAAAATAACATGAAATTAATGTTTGAAGTGACAGGGAAGATCTTCCAATATTAACTTTCCATATCTTAGTTATTCTCTTATTATATATTTGAAATTAATTATGTTCCATTACCTTGAAGGAATAGGAATGATATTATATTCATTAGGAGATTTCATATATATTCTCTTTCCTTAGTATTGATATTCTCTTATTATATATTATGGTATGTATTTAATTATCTTCTTTTACTTGTAGGAAAATGAAGAGCAATGATGATAAAAGAAAGAGATTCGTGTGAGGTTTGAGAGCTAAAAAACATGAGAAAGAGAGCCAGAAAATCGATCGAGAAAAGGAATTAATTGAGCAAGAGATATTTCCAAAAGTTGGCCTGGAAACAAGGAAGTGAAGATCACAATATTGAAAAGAGAGAGAGAGAGAGAGAGAGGGAGGGAGATAAGATTAAATATGAAGGACTTGGGAAAGATATTAGTGCATGGTGACTTATAAGACATGGGAATTCAGTTTCCAAATCTGAACAAAAAGATCGAGAAGATTCAAAATCTCTCGATTTCTAATGAACCTGCATACCGTCTGGTAGTGAAATGGATTTCACCCGGGATCCTTCAACTCGAACAGTCTCCGTACCTGCAAAAACCCAACGCTAGGAGTGGGTCCCGGCGTCGAGCCTCCGATGCTTACGTCAATATCACTCCAAACTCAATTCTCAAGAGTATAATAGTCAATGTAGAGAGAGTGTGTTTTTTAGATACCTTAGCCCCTTTTTATAGGGGGAGTGTACCTTAGGACCCCCAGTTGGGCTTGACCAATATCATCATGTCATATGTCCTAGCCCATGTGCAGGCTTATTCTCTAATATGTTCCTTATTATCCATTAAAACCGGTCTAGTATAATATTCTAGGGCTAGCATTTTTAACAGAAAACCGAAAACCGAACCGAGCCAAATCGAACCGATGAGAAAATAAACCGAACCGTACTGAACCGCTTGTAACGGTAACCGATTATCAGTTACCGAATCACTATCGGTTCGGTATCGGTTTTGAACCCTAAGGGTTCTGTAAAAAAAATGAAAACAAGGATTTTATTTTTTGTAAATATTAAAACAAGGATTAATTGTTTAGTGTGCAGTGTTTAAAAATTAAAATATAGGCTTAACCCTACCTAAGCACCAAACCGACGAGAAAAATACCACTACCCATCTCCTCATTCGCCTTCTCACCTGAATAAATGTCAGTTTACCAGTCTCACTCCTTCTATAGAAAATGGTAATGTAACTAAAGTTTATTCTCGTACAACTGTTACTAGATAAATTAGTTGAAGTTGTATCATAAATTTCATTTTTTGGATGTCCAACAATAGATTATTTTATTAGTTGCGTTTAACACGAAAACCAGAATCTAACAATATTTAAACTAACTTCTATATATTAAATTTAACTCTTTAATCCTTCAATGAATTTGTGAGTCTTTTGTGTATATTTAATTGCTAAGAAGTGAGAAAATTACCAAAATGATGAGAAAAGTAAACACTAGCAGTTTTTTTTTTCTTTTTCTTTTTTTTTTCTTCAAAACCGGTTCAGTTTTTTCGGTATAAAACCGAAACCGAACCGATTTTTCGGTTACCGAATATTTGGTAACCGACTTTAATCGGTTCAGTATCGGTTTTGGATTTTGAGGTTACCGACATTATCGGTTCGGTATTGGTATACGCTTATCGGTTCGGTTACCTAACCGATACCACCCCTATAATATTCCATATCATCTAGTCCCCCCACTCTGGTCGAGTGAGCATAACTCGATCCAAGAGGAAAATGTGCCTTCTAGTTGATCCTGTCAACCTGCCACTGGGTTATAATTTGAATAAATCCTCGTCCACCAAATAGTCACCAAATATACTGAGTGGCCACCGAATAACCTCTAAATGAGCATCAAGTGGCCGCACTAAGGTCGAAAGCCAAAGGACCACTGAGATCGAAAACGGAATGACCCGCCACTGGGGTTAAAAACTGAAAACCGAATGACCACAGAGGTCAAAAATCGAGTAACCCGCTACTGGGGTCGAAAACTGAAAGTTGAATGACCACTAAGGTTGAAAACCGAGTGACCCGCAACTGGGGTCGAAAACTGAAAACCAAATGACCACTGAGGTCAAAAATCGAGTAACCCGCCACTGGGGTAAAAAACCGAAAGCAAAATGACTACTAAGGTCGAAAATCGAGTGACCCACTACTGGGGTCGAAAACTGCAAACTGAATGACCACTGAAGTGAAAAATCGAGTAACCCGCCACTGGGGTCAAAAACTGAAAGTTTAATGACCACTGAGGTCGAAAATCGAGTGACCTACCACTGTAGTCGAAAATCGAAAACGGAATGACCACTAAGGTCGAAGATCGAGTGACCCGCCACTGGGGTAAAAAACCTAAAACCGAATGACCACTGAGGTAAAAAACTGAGTAACCCGCCACTGTGGTCGAAATACGAAAGCTGAATGACCACTGAGATCGAAAATCGAGTGACCCGCCACTGGAGTCAAAAATTGAAAACCGAATGACCACTGAGGTCGAAGATCGAGTCACCCGCCACTGCGTCAAAAACCAGAAACTGAGTGACCACTGAGGTAAAAAAATCGAGTAGCTGATGCTTATGAAGGTAATAATTAATGTTGCGCGAAGGGCTGGAGATGGAACTTGAATTTTGGCTTACTCTACTCTAGAGTAGAGCAAAGGGATGAGATGGTCTAAGTGCAACAAAATTCAGATCTTGGAACAATAAATAGTACAAGATTCTCAATTTTGTGTCATTTGTGTGTTTGCATAACTTTTGGGGAAAAGCAATGGCTCTCGGGTAGGGATGTAAACGAGCCGAGCTGAGCTCAAGCCCTTAACAAGCCGAGTCCGGCTCGACTTGTTAAGTAAACAAGCTAGAAATTGAGCTCGAGCTCAGCTCGTTTATCAATATTAACGAGTCGATCTCGAGCTTTAACGAGTCGAACTATATAAAATTAAAACTATCTTTTTTAGCCTTATCTAGTCGAACCGAGGCTGACTCGTTAACGAAATGAGCTTTATGATTCCACTGGGTGGATGATTTTATTCAATAGTCTTTTTAATTTAGTTCCTTGCAACTAGAGCCAAGTTTGGTAAATCGCTTCACCTATGACCGATAGGTTATAAGTTCGACTGTTCGAGTCACTGAAGAAGGGAAGTGAGAACACTGTTGATCATCCTTACTGAAAAATAAAAAATAAAAAAAAAAAGTCAAGTTTTCGTTTATTTGTGTAGAAGTGGACTTGGATGGGCTTAGATTGCAGCAACCATTCTAAGTGCGACCCCTTGTTTGGTCAACTCACATCCATAAGAACGTCCGTATCAATCCACTTTTCTTTAGCTCAAAGGGAGTGACAACGAGCAGCTATGTCACCCCTATTATTATGACAGGCCTCTTCCATATGAAACGATTTTGGGGAAGGCAATGATATAGCAAATCAAACCATGTTAAGTTGCTCTTAATATAGTAAGTTGTCAGTTGCATATTTTACTAACTTGATGGCTTTAATTTCTTTTTATGTTATTTTTTGTTTTCACAATTTTTTTGTTATTGTAGGGGTTTGCTGACTTGCGATCAGACGTGATGATGAGAGTAAGATATACTACAGCTTACCTTGTAATTTGTGATTAACACGCTTCTCACTTCTTTAATCTCTTTCCTTATAATCATTTGTTTTAGAAACTTATTGAATAGTGTCAAGACCTAACAATAATTGTACAACTTGTTGCAACGGCTAGAAGTTGCAGCATTTTGTGAGAGAACTAATTTTAAGTAACACATAATTGGTTTAATTAGTTTTCTAATGATCTTGATATTGTATATCAATAACAAATTTTATGCCTTGCTGTAACATCCCGCCTACTATAACTTTGACTCACGAAAAATTGGGTAAAATTTTTGGGAGGGCTTTCGAAATATACTAGTACTGTTTTCGAAAACGTTTAAAACTTACTGACTTGCGGTATGCTACTTACTTACTGACTTAACTTACTTCTCTTTATGATACTTATGCACGTACCCAAAACAACATATAAAATCCGACTGGGAAAAATATGGATGAGGGAAATTTAAACGTGCATACATACTAGGTCTGGGTTGACAGTACAGAAGCGTAAAATAAACTACAGTACAGTATGAAATTATTTATACATGCCAACATAACATAAACATAAACAAATGTCCAGCTGACTCGGACACCACCACACCACCATGCTCGGCTCACGCTCCAGGCTGCACTCCATCACCTAAAAAGATAATAGTGGGGGCGTGAGTACTCATCCAATGTACTCCGCAAGAACCAACACTGAATAAATAGCACGTATAATCGAATATCATAAACTCAGGATATACATAAATAAAGTGGTACTGTACTGGTGCGGACTACCGAGAACTGGCCGGTTCTCAGGTGATCATGTTCTGAGGATTGCCTCCCCAAAAACCTAGGATGACTCTACTGGGAGTCAAACTCCACTGGGTGAGCGACTCTATTGGGAGTCAACATAAACTGCACCACGAACGGAATAGCTGGACCATTCGGGTAAAAGTATATCTACATATATACCTCATACATGGTACAAGATTATAGGCAATGTAATACCCAGTGCAGGGCCCGCACCTGGTAATACTGCAAATCTGGCAAGTGCTTGAAAAACTGTAGTATCTGTTGGAGGCTCGACTCTCCTTAAGCCACATAAACATATAAGCAAACAAATGCTAAGTATGATGCTCGGAATGTTTAATTATATGCTTCAGTGCTTGATTCTATCTGATCAGTTAATCTGGAATGGTTTGGCTCGAAAAAATACTAAAATTCCAGAGAGAGACTCAGGCCGGAAGTCATGAATCAAAACGAACTCGAACCGCCGGTCGAACCGGCCGGTTCGCTGACTGGCCGGACCGCCGGCTCGGGCTGGACC
>BKCP01006206.1:152544-176436 GCA_008636005.1 Striga asiatica
TCGCTGCTGACACGGCCCTGGCGCGGATGGTGCCCCTCGGGTGCTTGCTGGGCACCGTCGAGGTCAATTGAGGCCCTGTCGTGCGGCTGGGCACGGACAGACACGGCTGAATACGGGGCAGACGCGGACAGAGGCTACACGGGCGATGTCGGGCATCCACGATGTCACTGGGCACTCGGGCGTGCTGTTGGGCACGTACCGGGGCCAACTCCGCGCGGCACGAACGACTGGCTCGAGACCACGCGTGCACTGGCACTGGACAACGCTGTCGGAGGTCGCTGGGCGCGTCTGAGGTCGAGACCTTGCACGCGGACGTGGAGAGGCACTACTGGGCGCTGTCGCGTGGGCTGAGGGCTGGGGTACCTCGCGCCTACTGGGCGCGGGCACGGACAGGCACTGGGCCGGGCACTGCCGTGCTGCATGCACGGCCAATGACCATGGCCGGCCCTTGCCGACCTTCCAGCGACTTTTTTCGGTGACATGCAATACATAACATCTCAATATGATGAAATAGCCACAAAAATATTAAGAAGCACTAGTAGACCCCAGGTCTACATGCAAGATGCTCGATAGGGCCTAAATGGCACGTTCGAGCACAAACTCACCGAACCAACTATAAACTCTTGAACATATGAACATGGCCGAGTGTTTAGCAACATAAAACAAGGCTAATGAGGCTGAAAAGATAACTTAAACTTGCATGCATAATACTTGGGCTCGGTGGTGAAAAATGGCATAAATTCATGAACAAGTTGACCGAACAAACGAACTCCAATCATGCTCAAACTTATACACCATCAAAGACAATATATATGAGGGTGATTAAGCAATCAATTTCGACTTAGGCATGCATGCAACTCAAATTCCAATTTTAAGGCCATTAATTCTTAAAATTCGAAACTTGGACTTAAAACACATGCATGGCTTGACTTTTCTTCATGAAAAATCCGAAAATATCATAAATAGACTGAGGGAAGAAGATAGCTCGAGCTAACCTTCACCAAATGTCGAAAATGAAAGCTAGGGCTTGAGTGAGGGCTAGGTGCGGCCTTAAGAAGCTAAGGCTCGGTTCGGGTGGAATGGTTGAGCTTAGATGGTCTCAAAAGAATTAGAAAAATCTAAGAAACACTTACAAGTTGCTAAGCCTCGTGAGAAAATGACTGGAATGGCTTGAACCTCGCGAACACCTCATCTCAGCTTGCTCGCGCACGTGGTGGCTAGGTAGGGAGGCTCTCGATTTTTCTCTCAATCCTCACTATTATGCTCGAGCTTTAGAGTGTCTAAGGGTCTAAAATGACTGAAGAGAGGGTCTTAAATAGTTGGAGGGGGCGGATTTTACAAGGTGTGGTCAAAGGGGACAAGAATGGGTGCCTTTCACCACTTCACATGCATGGAAACTTGAGGCTGGTCTTGGGCACGTTTTGCATGGGCTTTTAGGTGGAAATTGAGGAGTTTTCATAGTATCTTGGCAGGGGGCAAGGTCTGGTACAGCAGCACTAGGGACAAAGGGACAAGACTTATACATGTGCATTAAAATAATGCATGCACATGCACCCACTTTAGCTTAGGGCCAAAAGATTAAGGCTTAAACTTTCTTAGGGAAACTTAAGCTTGGATTAACCCTTATTAAGTCCCTAAAATTCGCAGCCTTTGGGTCTTGAAAGAAGTGGGCCAAAACTCTTGGAAAAGGGCTTGGAAGATGGGCTGGGCGCTGCTGGCGCGAGCCTGGGCGNGCCTGCTGGCGCGGGACTGCGGGGCTGCTCGCTTGGGCTGGTCCTTGAGTGAATTTTTTGGACTTAGAAAAATTCCTAAAGCATTTGTTAAGGCTTGGACACGGTCTTGGGCATGGCCTTAGACCTTGGCACGGCTTGGGGCGCGGCACGAGGCGCGAGCGCGAGGCTCGGCACGAGCGGGCTCGGGTAGAGGCGAGGCTCGAGAATGAGGGTCCAAGACTTGAACTTAGGTACTTCAACACACTTAGAAAATATTCTACGTATCATGATACCAAGGCTCGGCTATGCTCAGTAATGACTTAAAAAATGACTCAGAACAAAACTAGGGTTCGAAGCCAGTAATTTCTCGAGTCGATTAGATATCAATTATCAACCTAAATTAATGGATTGACCTTGACCTAAACTTGACATAGAAAAATTCCAAAGGATGATCTATCAAACTTAGGAAATAATTGAGCATTTAGCATATAAAATATAACTCAGAATTCCTGAAAAATACAGACTTCACTTATAGTCGAGCAGTGAAACCGTTCTTAATATTATTACTAATTCGGGGCGTTACAACCTATCCTCCTTAAAATATTTCCGTCCTCGGAAATAAAAAAACTGATGTGCTAGGCCAGAACTCCTACTACAAGCTACATAAATAAGAACATAAAATAAAAGTACATATATGTACATCGGAAGATCTCAAAACTCGAAATCTGGATATCGAGCTCTGATCTTGGCCTCTCTCTCCCAAGTGGCTTCCGACTCGTCGTGGCGACTCCAGCAAACTTTGACGAGCTCTATATCTCTGTTCCTCAGCCGACGGACCTTCCGGTCCAAAACTGCTACCGCCTACTCATCGTATGTCAGGTTCTGCCCGACCTCTAGCTCATCAAAGTTCACTACGTGGCTCGGATCGTACACATACTTTCTCAACATCGTCACATGGAAGACGTTGTGTACACCCGAGAGCTCTGGGGGTAACACCAGACGGTAGGCTGTTATGCCAACTCGTTCGAGAATATCGAATGGCCCTATGAATCGAGGCTGAAGCTTGCCCCTCTTCCCAAATCGAACAATGCCCTTCATCGGCGTGACTTTTAGGAACACCTTGTCTCCCTGCTCAAACTCCAGATCCCTTCTACGCTTGTTAGCGTAGGCCTTCTGTCGGCTCTATGCCTCTCTCAGCCTCGCTCGGATCTCGGCGACCTTCTGCACCATGTCCTCGATCAACTTGGGACCGAGAACCTGTTTCTCGCCGAATTCATCCCGATAAAGGGGTGAGCGGCACTTGCGCCTGTACAAAGCTTCTAACGGGGCCATCTTGATCGACGAGTGATAGCTGTTGTTGTAGGTGAACTCCACAGTGGGTAGTAACTTCTCCCACGAACCACCACGCTCGAGGACACAAGCTCGGAGCATGTCCTCAAGCGTCTGAATGGTCCGTTCCGACTGGCCATCGGTCTGTGGGTGATAAGCGGAGCTAAACTTCAACTTTGTCCCCAAGGACTCGTTCAGACTCTCCCAAAAATGACCCGTAAACTGGGGATCTGGATCTGAGACAATCTCGGCAGGAACGCCGTGAAGTCGAACGATTCCACGAAGGTACGTCTCGGATAACTGCTCCATGGACATGTCCATCCTGACGGGCATAAAGTAGGCCGACTTCGTCAGTTGGTCCACACCAACCCATACCACGTCGTGGTGCTCGGGCGACATCGGTAATCTCGTGACAAAATCTATGGTTAGTTTCTCCCACTTCCACTACGGAATCTCTAAAGGCTGCAAGAGTCCCGGTGGAACCTTGTGCTCGGCCTTCACTTGCTGGCAAACCAAGCACTTCTCAACAAACTCAATGACTTCTCGCTTCATGCCCCTTCACCAAAACGACCTTTTCAAGTCGTGATACATTTTGGTGCTACCGGGGTTCGCCAAGTATGGAGCATTGTGCGTCTCTGTTAAGATCTCCTTCTTCAGGGCCTCGACGTTCGGCACAACAATCCTTCCCTTGTGCTCCAAGGCACCATCTGTGCCTCGGTAAAAGCCCTCTACTCGTCCGACATGAATCTTTGCCCCCATCAAGCGAATGAACTCGTCAAAGGCTTGATCCCACCGGATCCTGTCTCGTAGCATGGGCCACATTCTCATTGCTCGAATACCTCCCACCACTGGCAACTTGGGAGGTGATTCGACCACTTCTAGCTGCATCCGAGCGAACTCATGAATCAATTGACGCTGCTGAGTGATCATATAGGTCAGCTCGCCCTTTCCCTTACGGCTGAGGGTGTCGGTAACTACGTTCGCCTTTCCAGGATGATAGTTGATGGTACAGTCATAATCTTTCACCAACTCTAACCATCGCCTCTGACGCATGTTGAGCTCTTTCTGAGTGAAGATATACTGTAGGCTCTTGTGGTCGGCATAAATCTCTCATTGGCCGCCAGACAGATAATGTCTCCAAATCTTCAGGGCGTGAACCACTGCTGCCAACTCAAGGTCATGAGTCGGGTAGTTCTCCTCGTACGGCTTTAGCTGTCGAGAAGCATAAGCCACAACCCTGTCTTCTTGCATCAGTACGCAGCCTAGACCCAGCTTCGAGGCATAACTATAAACAGTGAAACTCTGAGTTGGATCTGGTATAGTCAACACAAACGCCGTCGTAAGCCTTCCTTTGAGCTCTTGGAAGCTCGCCTCACAACGGTCACTCCATACGAACTTCACCGATTTCCTCGTCAACCGAGACAAGGGTAGGGCTATCCTGGAAAACCCCTCGATGAAACGCCTGTAATAGCTAGCTAATCCGAGATAACTACGAACCTCGGTGGCATTCTTCAGTGCTGACCAGTTTCGGACAGCCTCGATCTTCGATGGGTCAACCTCTATTCCTCCCGCCATAAATGTGGCCAAGAAAAGCCACTCGATCAAGCCAGAATTCACATTTGGAGAACTTAGCATAAAGCCTCTTCCGTCTAAGAGTTTGCAACACTATTCTCAAATGCTCCTCGTGCTGCTCCAGACTACGAGAATAGACCAAGATGTCATCAATGAAGACGATAACAAACTGGTCTAAGAAAGGCTGGTAAACACGGTTCATGAGATCCATGAAAACCGTCGGTGCATTGCTCAAGCCGAACGGCATCACAACGAACTCATAATGTCCGTATCTGGTTCTGAAAGCGGTCTTGGCCACATCGGCCTCCTTGATTTTCAGCTGATGGTAACCAGAGCGGAGATCAATCTTGGAAAACACTCTGGCACCCCTCAACTGATCGAACAGATCTTCTATCTTGGGGAGTGGATATTTGTTCTTCACCGTCAACCGGTTTAGATCCCGGTAGTTGATGCACATGCGCATGGTCCCATCCTTCTTCTTGACAAAGAGGACAGGTGCTCCCTAGGGTGAAACACTCGGTCGAATGAAACCGAGCTTGAGTAGCTCCTGAATTTGGTATTTCAGCTCCTGAAGCTCCTTTGGGGCCATTCGATATGGTGTCTTCGACACTGGTGCTGCCCCTTGTATCAGATCGATCGTAAACTCCACTTGGTGGTTCGATGGCGCTCCTGGCAACTGCTCCTAGAAAGACGTCGATGTAGTCACGCACAACTGGGATGTCTCTGGGAGTCCGCTCCTCCGATGATACCCGACGATGTTCACCATGTAGCCTTGACAATCCACCTTCTGCTAATACTTGGCCAACGAGTGTGTCGTTGTCTTCCTCCCTGAGGCTAAGCTGATCTCAAGTGGTCAACGATACCCACTCTCTGGACCTTTACATCTTCGAGACACTTTGTGGAGACGAACGAATGGGTCACCCCATTGTCAAACCGGCAAACTAGAACGTTGCCCAAAAAAAAACATGCCAGACATAGTAACTGGATGCTCTGCTACCCTTGCCTGGTTAAGGGTATAGAATTCTTGCTCCATCTCATCGCCAATAGGGCGCGGATAGAACTTGACTTCCAGAACTACTCTGGGGCTGATCCCATGTCAGCTCACCTTACTCATCCTTTCTTCTCAAATGCCCGTCGTCGTTCCACCAATCACTGGAATTGGTTCACGACTACGGGTAGTGTTAGAGCTCTGCGGGACGACATTCTGGATAGGCACTAACCATTGGACTGAAATAGTATAGCCATTAAGAAATAGCTACACTAGACTTATTGAATTTGTTAACGATTTGCCGAAAACACCTAGCTTGGCTAGAGTTCCGGTTAACAAGCTCTTTCATGTTCTAGTTGCAAGTGAGTACTTATGACCTCTAGGAGGGTCAACTAGTACTTAGTGAATGGCCTCATCGATTTTTGAAATCGAATATCTTGATAGCCAACTCTTCCTCACTTGCCTCTTGTGAATCCGGGAATGAACCCGTTTGCCTTCTTTGGCTATGCCACTGACTGTACGGCTGATTTCTTTGATGGGTCCAGATTAATGATCATTAAAACTCGAAGGATCATTTCTCTATTGTCTAGCTAACTAGCGATAGAATACTGGCTGTCTATCATAGACGGGAGACACAGAGAATACGGTGCCTATCTGAACACTTAGTGATCTCGAAAATCTGCCCGAGACCCTGGATCCACTCGTCAACTAGGCGAGGATGTCTTTATCCCGTAAACTTCTCGGGATTGTAACCGCGGAACTGGGCGACTATAGCTGACTGAGTCATCTGCTGCTGGGCTTGATCTCTACGGTGTGCCATCTGAATTGGCAGCCCGTAGCTTGAATGGGAATTGTAATTAGCACAACTGAAAAAGGTGCTATTACTTGCCGAGGCTCGATTTCTTGACGAGTTGCTAACTCGATAAGATAGAGTTCAAACTAGAGTTCTGACAAGAGTTCTGAATTCTAATAAGAGTTCTGACTTTGACTAGAGTTCTGAAACTTAGCTCTTAATAGAGTTCTCGTCTAGAGTTCTGTCTCTAGAGTTATCTGTCTTATAGGAGGATAGTTATCTAGGCCCTATACTTGAACCGAAATAAGCACTTGCAAAAATAAAGACTGGTTTAGGTGACTTACCTCGGAGGCAGCACGAGCGTGAGCGTGGTGTGGTAACGTGACTTACTTTTTGGTCTACATAAACGCTAACTGCACTCTGATACCAACGCTGTAACACCCCACCTACTATAACTTTGACTCACGAAAAACTGGGTAAAATTTTCGAGAGGGCTTTCAAAATATACTAGTACTGTTTTCGAAAACGTTTAAAACTTACTGACATGCGGGATGCTACTTACTTACTGACTTAACTTACTTCTCTTTCTGATACATATGCACGTACACAAAACAACATATAAAATCCGACTGGAGAAAATATGGATGAGGGAAATTTAAACGTGCATACATACTAGGTTTGGGTTGGCAGTACGGAAGCGTAAAATAAACTACAGTACAGTCTGAAATTACTTATACATGCCAACATAACATAAACATAAACAAATGTCCACCTGACTCGGAAACCACCACACCACCATGCTCGGCTCACGCTCCAGGCTGCACTTCATCACCTAAAAAGATAATAGTGGAGGCGTGAGTATTCATCCACTGTACTCTGCAAGAACCAACACTGAATAAACAGCACGTATAATCGAATATCATAAACTCAGCATATACATTAATAAAGTGGTATTGTACTGGTGCGGACTACCGAGAACTGGCCGGTTCTTAGGTGATCACGTTCTGGGGGTCGCCTCCCCAAAAACCCAGGATGACTCTACTGGGAGTCAAACTCCACTGGTGAGCGACTCTATTGGGAGTCAACATAAACTGGACCACGAACGGAATAGCTGGACCATTCGGGTAAAAGTATATCTACATACATACCTCATACATGGTACAAGATTATAGGCAATGTAATATCCAGTGCAGGGTCCACACCTGGTAATACTGAAAATCTGGCAAGTACTTGAAAAACTGTAGTAGCTGTCGTAGGCTCGACTCTCCTTAAGCTACATAAACATATAAGCAAATAAATGCTAAGTATGATGCTCGGAATGTTTAATTATATGCTAAAGTGCTCAGTTCCATCTGGAATGGTTTGGCTCAGAAAAATACTTAAATCCGGAGAGAGACTCAGGCCGGAAGTCACGAATCAAAACAGACTCGAACTGCCGGTCGAACCGGCCGGTTCGCTGACTGGCCGGACCGCCGGCTCGGGCTGGCCCAAGCTGTTTGTCCCATTTTTGTTGCATTTTTTGTGCTCGTTTCGTTTTTCCTTTTCCCCCATTTTTGGTCGTTTCTTTAGTTTTTAGTCCGTTTCATGTTTTATTATGTGTTTTCCTTCATCTTGAGTCCTTAGGTGTTTTCCGTTTGTTTTTCCGGTTTTCTTTTGTGTTTTGTCGTTTTTGGTGTGTAGGTCAGGAGCTTTGGGCGAATTTTCTCTTAAGGAAAAGTTGGTTTTGAAAGCATAACTGGATAGATGGGTTCGTTGGTGACGCATAGCAAAAAACGGAACTCAATTCCGAGTTCGGACGAGCCCAAACGAGCTCGAAACGTAAAGCAGCACGCAGTTGCCCAGTTTCCTTCACCGCGGCCGCGGAGAAGGACAAGTCGCGGCCGTGGAGGTCTCAAAATTCACACTTTCTGCGCAAATGAGGTCGCAGCCGCGGAGGTCACGATTCAACCCTTAAAAACCTGTTTCTGCGATTTTTGACAAGGGGAGAAATTGGGGGCGATTGGGTGCGAACCCTAGCTCGAAAAACCTCTTCTCCACTCTCCATCTTCTTCTTCTTCTTCTTTTTCTTCTCTTCTCCTCTTCTTCATCTTTCTTCTCCATTTTTCTTTCTTTTCCATTTTAGGGATTAAGCTTGTATTTTGGATTCAACTTTCGGATTGGATTGATTGTAAGTATTTTTCATCTCGTTTAATTCATGAGAATGATTATTTGGGGTGAATTGCTTTATTGTGTTGAATTCATGCTACTTAGCTAAATCTTATTGCTAGGGATAGGGAATGATTGTTCTCGTTTAACGTGTATTTTTCGGGCTTGATTCGTTTGTTCTTGTGCGAGTAAATTTAATTAGGACTTGATGAATTCTTGCTTGATGAATTGATATAACCTAAGAGTGACACTTAGGTTAATTTATTGATATAATCGAAGAGTGACACTTCGATTTTGCGCTTGAATATTGATTTGTTGAGTTAGGGTTTATTTATCCTACATGATTAGTTGATTAAACACCTTCTAATTGAATTAGCGACTTTTAGAACCGAAAGGGAAGAAGTCGTAGACCTAGGCTCGCATGAGATAGATGATTTCGTAACTGAATAATCTATGGATTTTGGATTGAAATACATGCTTGTCGGTGTCTTGTCCCTTGTTACGAAAAGTTATTGGGATTGAATACTTGGCCGGTATTGTATGCTCAAACTTGCTCGTCTATGTTCAATTCCATGTTACGAAGAGTTATTGGGAGTGAACCGCTAGACGTGTAGGCGAGAGTGTCAATTCCGAACCGAACGATCAATTGCCTGGCTTTACGTTGCGAACTTGAATAAATTATCCCCGATTCCCTAGTTTCTTTATTATTATTTAGTTGGTATATTAGGATTTATGCTTTTATGCTATTTCTTAGTTGATAGTTAATTCCTCCCCAATCTGATTAGAGTGTCTAGGATTTCTTTTTCTTTTTTTGTGTTATCAATATCAATTCTAAATTCCGAACCGCCTTCCTCGAGAGATCGACCCGGGAAACGAATCCTTCGATTCGGTACTCGGTAATATAACAATTTGTACACAACACAAGCGGCCGGGCTCGGTCATGGGTGCTGCTAGGCGCGGTTGGGAGCGGCCAGGCGCTGCTGGCACGGCTAGTGCCCCTCGGGTGCTCGCTGGGCACGACCGAGGTCGACTGAGGCCCTAACGTGCAGCTGGCACGGACAGGCACGGAAGGACTCGGGGCAGACGCGGACAGAGGCTACATGGACGCTGCCGGGCGTCCCCGAGGTCACTGGGCACTCGGGCGTGCTGCTGTGCACATACGAAGGCCTACTCCGCGCGGCACGAGCGACTGGTCCAAGACCACGCACGCGGACGCGGACAGGCGCTGCTGGGCGCTGTCACGTGGGCTGGGGGATGGGGTACCTCACGCCTGCTGGGCGCGGGCACGGACAAGAACTTGGCCGGGCGGCTGGGCGCTGCATTCGCGGCCAGTGACCATGGCCGGCCCTTGCCGACCTTCCGACAACTTTTTTCGGTGACATGCAATACATAACATATCAATATGATGAAATAGCCACAAAAATGTTAAGAAGCACTAGTAGTAATTTCTCGGAAATGACTCGGAACGAAACTAGGGTTTAAAGCCAGTAATTTCTCGAGTCGATTAGATATCAATTATCAACCTAAATTAGTGGATTGATCTTGACCTAAACTTGACATAGAAAAATTCCAAAGGATGATCTATCAAACTTAGGAAATAATTGAGCATTTAGCATATAAAATATAACTCGAAATTCCTGAAAAATATGGACTTCATTTATAGTCGAGCAGTGAAATCGTTCTTAATATTATTCCTGATTCGGGGCGTTACACTTGCCGTTCTGCTAACAAAACTAAATCCTTCAGCTACTTACAATTCTGATACTCACAACTTAATCTTCAGTGATGATGTAAGTTTTGTGGTATTCTTAGATCACCTTCAGCTTTTGAAAGTTAACGTCACTAGAATTACCACACCTTACAAGATCTTTATTTTAACTGAATACAATTCTTGGACTATTTCATTTATCAAATGCATAATTGAATTAGATATATTTTTTATTAAAAAGAAAACTTTATACGTTTATAGAGTAGTGTCCAAATTATTATTTAAAAACAAAAAGATCGTCATTATAGATAGATATATGAATGAGTTCAAGTGATAATGGTTCTCAGTGAAAGAAATAAGAATACATCGCAGTTATAAGATTCGATAATCCAATGAAGAAAAAAAAATCTACACTCATTAAGGGTATTTTCGCCATTACCCCCACCCCAGCCACCCACTCACCTTACCCGTGGGACTCACCTTACCCACCTACCATTCTAACTCTCTCTCTTCCTCTCCCTCTCCCTCTCCAATCACCGTCGCCGCTGGAGACCCCCTCTGCCCGCTGCCTCCCAAACTATCTCCTTCCTAGAGAAGGTTCTATCTGACACTAAAGCGTTACGCGCGAAGCAACTTTAGACCGCCACGTGAATCAAGATGAACCTTCTCTTATGGCTGGCGGCCTCGGCCGTGATGATGTACATGACAAGCAATGACATATCCCTTGCCACCCGTATTTCTCCGGTTGCCACCAGTTTGTCACCGCCTACCTCGGCAACCAAGTCATTCAGGTCTTCGCCTACGACCTTCTTGTAAGACACGCGCACCTAAATTAAACCCTAATCCCAAATTCAATTTCTTCCCACAACCCCATCTTAAGAATGTGGCACTTTGTTCATCCATTACAGTGTCGCCGTGACCCCAGGTGTCCTCAATAGACTCGAGTGAGATTTCTCTGGTGAAATTGGGTCGGAGATTGTGTTTTTATGGAGGGATATTAATTTTAATTTCTTTGGGCTTGAGAGCTTCATTTTAGAAATTAGATAAGTTCCTAGGGACTTATATACAATTTTGAAAATTTTAAAATATTACAAATTAGTTCATGTGTCAAATCGGTAATTTAATAAAAGTTTAATACATGCACAATATTGTTAAGTGAAATGAACATTATAACGAATGGATATGCACATCAAAAATATCATCGTATTACGAAATTACAAAATTGCCACTGCCTACACATTTAAACTTCACAAACTTACCAGAATGTCGCCATGCTACAAGATTCACAATGGTGTTAGATGAAATGCACATTGATGTTTGTGTGAATGCACAATATCATAACAGTGTATTCTGTTCAATGACGGATATGCCCCCTCAATTGGATCTCGCCGACGACGACATAAACAGCAGCAGAGTGGAGATCCTTAGCCGAGGAGGACGCCTCCGCTAGTCGTAACAGCGCCTTCACGTTCAGTTACTTCAACCCACGCTCGATCGAGGAGTGGAGGGACTCATCCCATTCAATTTGATACTCACGTCTGAGTTAGGGTTGGGCCATGATGAATCCAATCCTGTGTTCGAGTCCGACGATGTCTGGTTAACGAAGATTTTGGATGACGACGGCTGTGGCATTGTCCACCAAGTTTGTGTCACGAGGAAGGGGGAATTCAGATCTGAAGGCCAGTGGTCGGGCTAGTACGATGTTGACCGGAAGAGCATGCACGTATCGGACTCGTGCCTTTTTTCAGTCAGCTAAAAATCCATACTTTCGAGCTCGACATCCTCGTTTCCAGGGCGGTTAACGAGTAGAGGACGGCCGCGTCTCCGATTGAGGCGGCGGCGAAGATGGCACCGAGGGGGGAGAGGACAGCGAGGATCCGGCTGAAAATCACATATTTGGGGTCAGGGGTTTTTGATTGAAAATTTGACAAATTCTAAGAATTTACTTGCAATTTCAAAAACATATAAGTTATTGCAATTTGGTCCTTCTAGGTCAAGTTGTAATTTATTATAGTACGAAAAACAGCACTATGGTCCTTGAGTTTTTTTTATTATATAACTAATGCATATTTAGTTTATTTGTTATGCATATTTAGATAATACACAATGTATATTTTAGTTATAAATAGTGTATACTTACTTAAGAACTAAAGACATACTCATGTTATTGTTGTCAATTGCATATTTTGACTACACATTTAGTTAATATAAAATGGCCTTTTTTTTTCATACGAAGTGTATATTTAGTTCATAACAATGCATAATTACTTGGTATTATTGTTGCAGATTTAGTGTTGTGACCATTTTTGTTTCGTTTTTCTGTACTACTTTGTCGTTCCTTTTCCCCCGTTTTAAGTCTTTTCGTAAGTTTTTAGTTCATTTTATAGTTTATTGTGTGTTTTGTTCTATTTTTGCTTTTTATGTGTTTTTCGTGTATTTTGTCGTTTTTCTACGTTTTTCTTCTTGTTTTTAGTGTGCATGTCAGAAGCCCCGTGAGGAATCGATTTATCCCGAAAATGGGTCGGGAAGTCATGATTGGATAGATGGGTTCCTGATCTACACATAGGAAAAAGCGGAATCCAATTTCGAGTCCGGACGAGTCCAGACGGGTCCAAAACGCGAAGTCGCGCGAAACACGTTCAATGTGTAGGTCAAGAGCTTTGGGAGAATATTATTTCAAGAATAATTTGGCCAATCAAGCATCAATGTATGGAGGGGTTCGTTAGCGACGCGTAGGAAAAAATGGAACTCTATTTCGAGTTCGGATGAGCCCAAACGAGCCCAAAACGTAAAGTCGCGCAATGCAGTCCAGTTTTCTTCACCGGGGGCAGCGGAGGCAAGTCGCGGCCGCGAATCACTTTTTCAGCTGAAAAAAGTCGCGGCCGCGAAATAAGTCGCGGCCGTGGATGCCTGAAAGTACAGAATTTGGTTTTTTACTCATTTTGGGACATTGTGCTCGAGTTGGGAGCTCTTTTGACCAACATTTCACCTAAAAAACGGGATTTTTGGACCCAATAACATCTTTCCCTTATTCCTTCCTCATTTTCCTCCATTTTCTTCCACTTAATCACCTCACTCCTTCAATTACTCCATATATTAATCATCTTCCATCATCATCTCCCATCCTTGAACTACCCAAGGGGGTTCTCCCCCTATCCAAAATCATCCAAATCATTAATACCATCACTCTCATATTAGTGTATTTCTAGATTAGTTTTATTCTTGTGTTGAAGTTGGAGGTGTTCTCCAAAGACGTTTTGATTTGGCTTGTACTTATTTCTCGACTTGGATTATTTGTAAGTTTTCCTTCTTGTAATGACAATTTGCAATAAATCTTATGTTGAGTTTATTTTTATATGAATAGCTAAATCATTTGCTAGGGATAGGGATGAATATTTGATTTCGTATGTGATTATCGTACTCGTCGATTGTTCACTTTGTATGAGTTAATTCTAAATTCGGTTTTTGATTTTTACTTTGGAATGACATATTGTTGAAAAGTGACAATTCAACCTTGCAATTGATTTCTAAGTATTGAAGAGTGACACTTCAATGTTAAACTTGTTTTCAAATTGAATATGATGTGTTCTTTTGGGACGATCACGATCCGAATAGACTAGACGACTAACCATCCTATAGTCTATTTTAATCGACTCTTGAACCGAAAGGGGAAAGGTCAATCGATCGAAACTCATACAAAATAGACATAATCCGAAAGGTATTGTCTATATGTTAAACAACTCGTTAATTTGCCGTTTATATTTATTCTCATAATCCGAAAGATATTGAGGATGAACCTTCAAACATATAGATGACTCAAATTCTTTAACCGAACAATCACAAGCCGATGATTGCATTTCGATTCAAAATATTTATTCCCGATTCCCTAGCATCTTACCTTTGTGTCGTTTATATTTTTAGATAGATTATCGTTTTATGTTATTATTTTAGTTAATCATTTTCCAACCCTATCATGATTAGAATGTGTAGGATTTATTTTGCTTTTACGTGTTATCAACACCAATTTTAAATTCCTAACTGTCTTCCTCAAGAGATCGACCCGGGAAACGAATCATTCGATTCGGTGCTCGGTAAAATAAAAATAATTTGCTACAAAAATTTGGCGCCGTTGCCGGGGAAGGCAAGTAGGATATTTAGTTTTGGTATTGGTGTTATTTTCCGTGTTTCTCTTACTTTTGTGATATTTGCTTAATTTCAGTGTTTTCTCTCGATTTTCTTATTTTCCATTTCTCTTGTTTTTGGTATATCTTTAAAAAATCGTAAAAAAAAATATTACATATATATTTCGTGGCTACGTGTGGTTGTTCTGTTTTGGTGTGCAGATTTAATGTTGTGACCATTTTTGTTTCATTTTTCTGTACTATTTTGTCGTTCATTTTCCCCAGTTTTAGGTCTTTTTGTTAGTTTTTAGTTCATTTTATAGTTTATTGTGTGTTTTGTTCTATTTTGGCTTTTTATGTGTTTTTCGTGTATTTTGTCGTTTTTCTACATTTTTCTTCTTGTTTTTAGTGTGCAGGTCAGAAGCCCCGTCAGGAATCGATTTATCCCGAAAATGGGTCGGGAAGTCATGATTGGATAGATGGGTTCCTTATCTACACATAGGAAAAAGCGGAATCCAATTTCGAGTCTGGACGAGTCCAGACGGGTCCAAAACGCGAAGTCGCGCGAAACACGTTCAATGTGTAGGTCAAGAGCTTTGGGAGAATATTATTTCAAGAATAATTTGGCCAATCAAGCATCAATGTATGGAGGGGTTCGTTAGCGACGCGTAGGAAAAACTGGAACTCAATTTCGAGTTCGGATGAGCCCAAACGAGCCCAAAACGTAAAGTCGCGCAATGCAGTCCAGTTTTCTTCACCGGAGGCAGCGGAGGCAAGTCGCGGCCGCGAATCACTTTTTCAGCTGAAAAAAGTCGCGGCCACGAAATAAGTCGCGGCCGTGGATGCCTGAAAGTGCAGAATTTGGTTTTTTACTCATTTTGGGACATTGTGCTCGAGTGGGGAACTCTTTTGACCAACATTTCACCTAAAAAACGGGATTTTTGGACCCAATAACATCTTTCCCTTATTCCTTCCTCATTTTGCTCCATTTTCTTCCACTTAATCACTTCACTCCTTCAATAACTCCATATATTCATCATCTTCCATCATCATCTCCCATCCTTGAACCACCCAAGGGGGTTCTCCCCCTATCCAAAATCATCCAAACCATTAATACTATCACTCTCATATTAGTGTCTTTCTAGATTAGTTTTATTCTTGTGTTGAAGTTGGAGGTGTTCTCCAAAGACGTTTTGATTTGGCTTGTACTTATTTCTCGACTTGGATTATTTGTAAGTTTTCCTTCTTGTAATGATAATTTGCAATAAATCTTATGTTGAGTTTATTTTTATATGAATAGCTAAATCATTTGCTAGGGATAGGGATGAATATTTGATTTCGTATGTGATTATCGTACTCGTCGATTGTTCACTTTGTATGAGTTAATTCTAAATTCGGTTTTTGATTTTCACTTTGGAATGACATATTGTTGAAAAGTGACAATTCAACCTTGCAATTGATTTCTAAGTATTGAAGAGTGACACTTCAATGTTAAACTTGTTTTCAAATTGAATATGATGTGTTCTTTTGTGACGATCACGATCCGAATAGACTAGACGACTAACCATCCTATAGTCTATTTTAATCGACTCTTGAACCGAAAGGGGAAAGGTCAATCGATCGAAACTCATACAAAATAGACATAATCCGAAAGGTATTGTCTATATGTTAAACAACTCTTTAATTTGCCGTTTATATTTATTCTCATAATCTGAAAGATATTTAGGATGAACCTTTAAACATATAGATGACTCAAATTCTTTAACCGAACAATCACAAGCCGATGATTGCATTTCGATTCAAAATATTTATTCCCGATTCCCTAGCATCTTTACCTTTGTGTCGTTTATATTTTTAGATAGATTATCGTTTTATGTTATTATTTTAGTTAATCATTTTCCAACCTTATCATGATTAGAATGTGTAGGATTTATTTTGCTTTTACGTGTTATCAACACCAATTTTAAATTCCGAACAGTCTTCCTCGAGAGATCGACCCGGGAAACGAATCATTCGATTCGGTGCTCGGTAAAATAAAAATAATTTGCTACAAAAATTTGGCGCCGTTGCCAGGGAAGGCAAGTAGGATATTTAGTTTTGGTATTGGTGTTATTTTCCGTGTTTCTCTTACTTTTGTGATATTTGCTTAATTTCAGTGTTTTCTCTCGATTTTCTTATTTTCCACTTCTCTTGTTTTTGGTATATTTTTGAAAAATCGTAAAAAAAAAAATATTACATATATATTTCGTGGCTACGTGTGGTTGTTCTGTTTTGGTGTGCAGATTTAGTGTTGTGACCATTTTTGTTTCGTTTTTCTGTACTATTTTGTCGTTCCTTTTCCCCCGTTTTAGGTCTTTTTGTTAGTTTTTAGTTCATTTTATAGTTTATTGTGTGTTTTGTTCTATTTTGGCTTTTTATGTGTTTTTCGTGTATTTTGTCGTTTTTCTACGTTTTTCTTCTTGTTTTTAGTGTGCAGGTCAGAAGCCCCGTCAGGAATCGATTTATCCCGAAAATGGGTCAGGAAGTCAAGATTGGATAGATGAATTCCTTATCTACACATAGGAAAAAGCAGAATCCAATTATGAGTTCGGACGAGTCCAGACGGGTCCAAAACGCGAAGTCGCGCAAAACACGTTCAATGTGTAGGTCAAGAGCTTTGGGAGAATGTTTTTCAAGAATAATTTGGCCAATCAAGCATCAATGTATGGAGGGGTTCGTTAGTGACGCGTAGAAAAAAATGGAACTCAATTTCGAGTTCGGATGAGCCCAAACGAGCCCAAAACGTAAAGTCGCGCAATGCAGTCCAGTTTTCTTCACCGCGGGCAGCGGAGGCAAGTCGCGGCCGCGAATCACTTTTTCAGCTGAAAAAAGTCGCGGCCGCGAAATAAGTCGCGGCCACGGATGCCTGAAAGTGCAAAATTTGGTTTTCTACTCATTTTGGGACATTGTGCTCGAGTGGGGAGCTCTTTTGACCAATATTTCACCTGAAAAATGGGATTTTTGGCCCCAAGAACATCTTTCCCTTATTCCTTCCTCATTTTCCTCCATTTTCTTCCACTTAATCACCTCACTTCTTCAATCACTCCATATATTCATCATCTCCCATCCTTGAACCACCCAAGGGGGTTCTCCCCCTATCCAAAATCATCCAAACCATTAATACCATCACTCTCATATTAGTGTCTTTCTAGATTAGTTTTATTCTTGTGTTGAAGTTGGAGGTGTTCTCCAAAGACGTTTTGATTTGGCTTGTACTTATTTCTCGACTTGGATTATTTGTAAGTTTTCCTTCTTGTAATGATAATTTGCAATAAATCTTATGTTGAGTTTATTTTTTATATAAAGAGCTAAATCATTTGCTAGGGATAGGGATGAATATTTGATTTCGTATGTGATTATCGTACTCGTCGATTGTTCACTTTGTATGAGTTAATTCTAAATTCGGTTTTTGATTTTCACTTTGGAATGACATATTGTTGAAAAGTGACAATTCAACCTTGCAATTGATTTCTAAGTATTGAAGAGTGACACTTCAATGTTAAACTTGTTTTCAAATTGAATATGATGTGTTCTTTTGTGACGATCACGATCCGAATAGACTAGACGACTAACCATCCTATAGTCTATTTTAATCGACTCTTGAACCGAAAGGGGAAAGGTCAATCGATCGAAACTCATACAAAATAGACATAATCCAAAAGGTATTGTCTATGTGTTAAACAACTCGTTAATTTGCCGTTTATATTTATTCTCATAATCCGAAAGGTATTGAGGATGAACCTTTAAACGTATAGATGACTCGAATTCTTTAACCAAATAATCACAAGCTGATGATTGCATTTCGATTCAAAATATTTATTCCCGATTCCCTAGCATCTTTACCTTTGTGTCGTTTATATTTTTAGATAGATTATCGTTTTATGTTATTAGTTTAGTTAATCATTTTCCAACCCTATCATGATTAGAATGTGTAGGATTTATTTTGCTTTTATGTGTTATCAACACCAATTTTAAATTCCGAACAGTCTTCCTCGAGAGATCGACCCGGGAAACGAATCATTCGGTTTGGTGCTCGGTAAAATAAAAATAATTTGCTACAACATTTAGTTCATAAAAAATACATGTTTAGTTCATAAAAGATGCACATTTAATTGCATATTTTCGTGGCACATTTAGTTCATGCAAAATGAGCATTAGTTCATATGAAATGCACATTTTGTTCATACGAAATGCACATCTTGTTTATACGAAGTACATATTTAGTTTAAAAATAATGCATAATCAGTTGATATTATTGTTGCACATTTTTTTTTTTTACCAGAACGATAGGGGTTTTATATATAACTCAAACGAAAAATAGTATAAACATAAATTTAGCCTACAGAACCAAAGATAAAACTGAGAGGCACGCAAACATTGCGGCCTAGAACCTCAATGGCAACTATAAAGGAAAAGAAAACAATGAAACTATGAACCTACCCACTGCCATAAGGCCTAGCTAGGACTCACAAGCTTCAACAACCAACAAAAGCAAAATAGCCAAAACACTGCCAAATAGAAACTTTAAACACCTATAGCAGCTGAATAATCATGCCAATCCTTGAGAGCAACCTTGATGACAATGTGGATTGGCATAAGTGTGTGTTGGAAGACCCAAAGATTCCTAGATTTCCAGAGCCACCATAACAAGTAGGTGGACAACTGGATTCTAGCCTCAGCCACCTCATTGTGTTTTAGAGTGCAGAGCTGCTGCCACCACATCTTGAAGGAGTGTGTAAGATTATTCAAACCATCCCATTGCACTGGAGCCAAATCCCAAAGCTTGTTGGCTCTAGGACAGGAAAAAAGTATATGTTCAATAGTTTCTGATCCTTCACCACAAATAGTGCAAATATCTTCCACATTCACTCCTTTATGAATTAGTCAGCAACAGGTAAGGTGCCTGAGAGACATTTCCATAATAAATGTTTGAGCTTACTCTGTATGTGCAGTTTCTAACCTCTGAGCATGTGTGTCTGAGATGCAGCTGAATTGGAGCTGGTTTCAGGAATGTCAAGTTTGAGAATTTTTTGAGAAGTTAGATAGCAGTAAGTACCGTAAACAGAGAAGCATCCCTTAGCATCAAGTCCCCAATATTGTTTATCTGCTCTGTCAGGGTTGAGAGAACTGACTTTCAAAATTGCAGCACTGTCTTGAGCATTGAAAAGTTTCCTGACAATCCATTCATTCCAACCTTGTCCATGGGGAAGCAGAAGTTCCTTAACCCATATCAAATGCTCCTGTGCAATATCCAGCATGTCAGGCTTTGGCTTGTTGAGGTTAGGAAGTCGTCTACTTTTGTTGATGCCCCATTTCTGATTTCAGTCTTGAACCATTTGGTAAACATCGGTATGACAGACATCCAACTGTTCCACATCCAGGAACGTTTGGAAGATTTTACAGCATGAAGAAGGTTGCCATCTGGAAAATATCTGTCTTTTAGAACCCTGCTGACCAGAAGTTTAGGATTTGTTGCAACTCTCCATAGCTGCTTACAGAGGAGTGCTTCATTAAACAGCCTAATGTCAAGAAAACCTAGGCCACCTTTTGATTTGGGTAGAGAGAGTAACTCCCACCTCTTTCAGTGAATACCTTTGCTGTTGTCATCTCCTGAATGCACATTTAGTTTACACAAATTACATATATAGTTCATCATAGTACATACTTAGTTGATATGATTGTTGTATATTTATTATATAATTAATTTGATGTAATGCTTATTTATTTTTATTATATACTTATTAAATATTTAGTTAATTCAATATGCATATTCATGCATATTGGATCATCATAGTGCATATTTAGTTCATGTGAGGTCCAATCATAGCTATTTATCCGTGCATATTAATGGCCCATATTAATCAATAAAACTTTGCATTAGTTATATAGTAAAAAATTATTATTATTATTATTATTATTATTATTATTATTATTATTATATTATTATTATTATTATTATTATTATTATTATTATTATTATAATTAATTTAAATTAATTATATAAAAGAAAATTTTAAATGCATATTTTGACTACACATTTAGTTCATATGTAGTATATATTTAGTTCATAAACAGTGCATAGTTAGTTAATATTATTTTTGCACGTTTAGTTCATAAAAAATAGATATTCAGTTCATACCAAATGCATATTTAGTTCATATAAACTACATATTTAAAGAGCAAATTTACTTCATGCACAATGCATATTTAGTTTATAACAAATGCGTATTTAGCATACATATTTAGTTCATACGAAATGCACACTTAGTTCATACTAAGTATGTATTTAGTTCATGAACAATGCATACTTAGTTGATTTTATTGTTGCACATTTAGTTCATAAAAAATACATATTCAATTCATACATAAAATGCATATTCGTGTGCACATTTACTTGATTCACAATGCATATTTAGTTCAAAAAAAAGATTCATTTTTGGCATACATATTTAGTTCATATCAACTGCACACATATTTAGTTCATATCAACTGCACATTTGGTTGAAACCGGTCAAAATGTTTTTTTTGTTAATAATTAATTTGGTATAATATTTTTGTTTATTATTGTATAATAATTGTAATACATTATGCATATTTAGTTCATTCATTATGCATATTAAGGTAATAAATAATGTAGCGCGAAGGGCTGGAGATAGAATTTGAATTTTGACTTTCTCTACTCTAGAGTAGAGAGATGGTCTAAGTGCAGCAAAATTTGGATATTGGAACAATAAATAGTATAGGATTCTCAAATTTGTGTCATTTGTGTGTTTGCATAATTTTTGGGGAAAAACAACGCCTCTCGGGTAGAGCTGTAAACGAGCCGAGCTCGAGCCCTTAACAAGCCGAGTTCGGCTCGACTCGTTAAGTAAACGAGCTAGAATTGAGCTTGAGCTCAGCTCGTTTTTCAATATTAACGAGTCGATCTCGAGCTTTAACTAGTCGAACTATAGAAAATTAAAACTATCTTTTCGAGCCTTATCGAGTCGAGCCGAGTCTGACTCATTAACGAAACAAGCTTTATGCGAGCTTATGCTCGACTCATTTATCAAACAAGCTGAACCGAGCGGACAAGCGACTCGATTTGTTTAACAGCACTACTCTCGGGGTAAATTTAATGCAAAAATCTATATCTATGACCAATTATAACATGAATTTGATTGGGAAATAGTTTTCATCTATATTTTGCATATGATTAACTTTTATTTCTTAGCAAAGTCGTAAACAAAAAGTTAACTATTTTATTTGTAAATATTTTCTTTATAAATTTTTTTTATCTATATTAGCATAATTATTTTTCATTTATATTCAAGGCCATGAAGAGAGCTGAAGCTCATCACGGACCGCAATGGAGCCAATAGCGGATCCCTACGTCCGAGTCCAAGCCGCAACAAGCGCTCAGCTGAGTTGTATTCGTCCCCAAGAGCTTTATTCGAGTTCTAGCATGACTGGTGCGCAACAAACAGTTAGCTTGCCCGAGTATCCATCAAAGACTAAATTCTCTCAAATCCATCAACCTTTAAGCTACTTAAACTCAATTTTGAGCGCTTTGAATTCATATTTTTCAACATGTACAACTTAAAATTAGTTGAATAAAAATGAACGTTATATACGCTAAAAATATATATTTTTCCTCAAATTAGTTATGCTAGGCATGTGATTAATCTATAGGCAAAGTCAATATTATACTTGACCAACATTAAAATACATTTGTGACAAGCCAATACACTCACAAACAATTACATTTATAATAAACTTAGTACATTGATAATAATAGGGAGAGAACATCACAATGTTGAAAACATGAAAAAGATAACACCACAATGTTTGCTTTCAGTTTGAAGATGCGTTTGAAGGATACAATGCAAATTAAAGTTAAAAGCCAAATGAACGACTTGAAATCACCAAGATGATGACATTCTTCCAACTGCCTTTTCCCAGAAATTGAAAGACAATTAAATTCCTTCACAATGCTGGAAAAGAAGATTTCAGAACTGAGATTTGTCCAAGCTGTTAAAATAGGGATGGTCCAGAGCAGCTTTGGCCGAAATCCGGTCAGCCGGATCATATCTCAGCATCTTCTGCATAACACAAGACAAAAACATCAACACAATATATATACTACTCTACATTCAACTTGAACATCACAAATACTCAGATGGAAGTTCGAAAAGAAAAGATTCGGTCAATCATCTAAGCCAACCCTTAAAATGGAACTTGAAGTGGAAAAAAAGAGCATTCAGAAAGTTCCATAACAGGCAAGTTGCATCACTAACAGAATAAAAACAAAATGGAGATACCGATAAAAGGTCAACGCCATCTGGTCCCAATGCTGGAACTGCTAGAGCTAAGTTCTGAGGTTCCCACTGAGGATAAACATGCCAATCCCTCAACGAGCTAACACCTGGCCACTCCTTCTCAGTTGGGGTTCCTAGCAACCTGCAGTGATATACAAGTTAAACTGACTTTTATTTTGAACTTTCAGTGGTTTAAGAAAAGGAAAATTCGTATCCAGCAATCAGCATACCTTTCCACATGACAGCAAACTCTTTTCTTCTATATCATAGCATTTTGTTTTCAGTTTTCCGTTTTTTTTTTTTTTTTACTCGTGTCAATTAGCGTACAGCTATAATCCTCAAGTTTTAGAACTTAGACTAAAGGACAGAAACCCATAAAATCGGACTTATATGAAACAACTTATCAGTTTTTCAGAAGATGCAAATCACAATTATAGTTCATTTTCCAAATCTCGACATGATTCATGATGGGCTCATTGTTCTATCACTAGATAAATCACTTGTCTTTATCAGTATATATAATTCTCTCCACCATCTTCTTTAGTATGCATTTTTATACAGGTGCAAAATATACATAAGGGTAAGGCGTGTTCTTCCATGTCTTCAAATCATACTTAACTGTTTCCCTCAAACACAATCTGATGTTCCAAGTTAATAAACAAGTTGCCACAACAACAAGAAACATTGTGTTTTTGTTTAGTTCTCTTTATATAACTCAGTAACATTGTACATTTACAAAATACAAGCTTACTGAAAACTAAACAGTCATTCTTTTCATCACACAAGTAGCATCTTTCAAATCCGTATTTTCTAAGGTAAATTTCAGCAAGCCAATTTTCCGAAGCTAAGACAAGTCGCATAAGCTACTGACTCGGACCTGGAAATATAAACAAGGAGCTCACCTAAAAATATGGAGCAGTTGCTGAAACTCAGAATCTCCTGGAAACAAAGCTTGCCTTCTAGCCATCTCAGCTGCAAAAGCCCAAAAACAGTGCCAATTTAGTCAGTTAATTTCATTTTCCACACACAAAGAAAGAATTTACACCCTCAAATTAGTTCCTCACCAAATATACAGCCAACAGACCACATATCAACAGCCGTAGAGTAATGAGTGGATCCAAGAAGGACCTCAGGCGCTCTGTACCATAGAGTCACTATCTGCACACGACAGAAATTCAGCCTTACTCA
>BKCP01006206.1:176479-242551 GCA_008636005.1 Striga asiatica
AAAAGGAAGGAAATCGAGAAAAAAATCATTCAACAAACAATACAGAGGCATACCTCGTGCGTGTAGCTCTTGAGGGGTACAGTGAAAGCCCTTCCGAGGCCAAGATCTGCGATTTTGAGTATACCCTTGTCCTTGTCGAGGAGCAGATTTTGGGGCTTCAAATCGCGGTGGAGGACTCCATGGCTGTGGCAGTGCGCGACGCCTTTGCAGAGCTGATAGAGGAAGCTCTGGAGCAACTGCGGGGGGAGCGGCCTAGGGTTTGGACCCTTGCGGTGGGAGTCAATGAACTTCTTCAGATCGGTGTCGAGGTACTCGAAGACAAGGTAGAGAAGGGGCTTTCCGTCCTTGCCGTCGACGTGTTCGACACAGAGGAGGCGGACGACGTAGAGAGACTGAGAGAGCATCTGGAGAAGGGAGACCTCGCGCAGAGCCGTCGGGGGCACGCCTTCCTCGTCCATCTCCAGCCGCGTCTTCTTCAGCGCCACCACCTGACCCGTCGCCTTCTCCATCGCCTTGTAAACCTTGCCGTAAGTGCCCTCGCCGACCTTCTCCAGCTTCTCGTACTTGTCCATTGCGAAAATGATGGANAAAAAAAAAAAAAAAAAACACTTGTGCTTTTCCTCTCTTTTGATTGTTGTTGAGAAGCTTTGAATTTTGAAATTCACATCGGCATTCCCGCCGAGCACACGCCGACAGTGGCTGTGATGGATGGTGAGGATTGGAAATTGGGCCCAATACCAATTAGAAGCCCAACTTTTAACATAATACACCCCAATTTGGGGAAATTTTCGTAACTACCAAATATTGTTAAAGGTATTAGAATAATACAAACTTGACAAAAAATTTATGTAGTTACAAAATCTATATATATATAATTGTTGGCTAATTTTATTTAATAAAAAATTTAATAAAAAGATTTCAGTTTCCCGCCCAAAGACGTTACAGGGCATGTATATATAGAACTTTTTTTTTATTAAATACATACCTTATTATTTGCATGGATTATGCTGATTATTTAATATGATTAGGCAGTTACAATCACGTCTAATATGAATTATTTTTCCAATTAATATTAGTTATTTTCTTACTCTTTTTTATTTTGCTCCATGAATGATTACAACACATATACAAATAATTAATACAACACATACAAATAATTACATTTAATAATAAATTAATTTACCACCCCAAAAAATAATTAAAAAAAATTACAAATACGTTCTTAATTGACCACCCTTAAACTTCGATTAGACCTGCAAAAAAAAAATAAAAAAAATAAAAATCAGTAAACAATATAGGAATGTTATTATTCCATGATTTTCGCACATGATTTATTCATATTTTATTATTGATTGTCAGTTACAAAATATGGAGAGCAATGGAAGTGGCGGGCAAACTAAATTTTAAACTAAATGAAATGAAATTAGAAAGCATTTAAAAATGGGCCGGTAATCTAAATCTAAATAAAATTCAAATGAAATTTAAAAGCAAAAAAAAAAGCGGCGGGAATGGTATTTGTGGGTTGGGTTGTTAGTTATTAAGAACCAAATATCAGTTACAAATTCAGAAAGGAAGGAAAAAGAGAGGGATGCAGAAAAGTGAAAGATAATGTGATATATTACACAAACAAGAAGAGTGATTTTTGCACATATTATTATTAATAAATATTTTATATTAAATGTGCCAATGTGATTTTGACCATACTAAGACCATATATATATAGGTCCACCATTCATTCACAACCTCATTGCAATTAACTATCCAAACAAAAACACTTTCCTCCTACGTTTTAGAAAAAACAGCAATGGCATCAATCTTTAACAATTTGACCTTCTTGGCCAAAAACAAGAATAAGACAGCAAGACTTAGATTGGTCAGAACCTACCCACGCTTTTATCAGTCGAACAAAACAAAAATCAGGGGACATGAATTTGTTTTTCATGATGTGAAGGTATACAATTTTTTTAATTCTCTAATATTCAATTATTTTTTACTCGTAGCATTTCTACTGCCATTGCGTTTGACAATCTTCATTAATTTAGTTTTTTTCAATTCGCAAATTCTCAACGTTCCTCTCAGAATAGTTCCATAACTCAACTCACGAATACATCTTGGAGTGGTTTAGTACCTTTCGTTGATCTTACAACGGACGTCGAACAAAATGCTACCCCTACAACATTGGGTAACCATGTCGGCAATGGTAATTCTAAATTAGTTTCCAATTTATTGAACTTATATATTATTAATAAAAGAAAACAATTTTTATTGGATCATGTATATTTAAGTGATAATTTTTTTTGTTCTTTTTTAATAATAATCCATTTGTGTGCAGATTCATCATTAAACTTACCACCTCGGAAGAACGTACGAGGACGTCCGAGGTGCACATTACCTCCCCCACAAATGGTAATTATAGTTTTATTATCAATTTGTCTAAATTAATTATTTTTAACAAGAAAAAAAAATCACTTGAAAATATGTATATGGTATTTTTTAAATAATAATACAATAATTTATATTGTTTCATCATTAAACTTGCCAGCTCAGAAGAATGTAGGCGGGCGTCCGAGGAACGTATTTCCTCAAATGCCCATTAATACTAGAGGTTCATCGTCATTGGCCAGTTCCTCGCACTCATCCATCAGCACTGGTAATTATTTTACTTATGTATTTATTTTTTTTCTTTTTTCATATTTTATCTTTCAAATCCTTTTATCTTTGTTTAGAGCATGGTATATAAAATGATTAATAAATTGTTAATATATTTGAATACTACAATTCTGCAGAATATTGGGATTGGCGATGCATCGTTTTGTTGCCTTCACTGTGGTGCCAAATTTTGGTATTCCGAGCGACTGGGCAAGCCATCTAAACCTAAGGTCCCTAAGTATTTTGGGTGCTGCAACAACGGATTCATCGAACTTCCAACCGTTTACACTCCGCCGCCCCCCTTTCTGCGTGATCTTATTTTTGGGACGGGTCCTCAGAGCAAGCACTTTCAAGAAAATATTCGGTCATACAAGAACATGTTCTGCTTTACATCCACCGACATAAACAAGGGAAACGACCCACCCGTCTTCCGTTTGTACGGTCAGAACTACCATTTAATGGGTAGTTTGCTACCCGATCATGGGTCCCCTCCGAAATTTACTCACTTGTACATCTATGACACAGAGAACGAAGTATCAAACCGATTGTCTTCTGTAAGGTATATATAAGTATATATGTATATAATATATATTTTTAGCATTCAAAATTGAGTACTTAGTTTTTCTTCATTGCGTTTTACATTATCTTTACTAATTCAATATAATTTTTTATTTATGTCAGGAGAGGTTCTGACAGATATAACCTAGATGAGGATGTAGTTCGTGGTTTAAAGGAGCTACTCGATCATTACAATGTTTTGGTCAAGTTGTTCAGGATGGCGCGAGAGACGGTGAAGCAGGACCAGCAAATTGAACTTAAGATGCGTCTTATCGGTAGAAGGAACAAGGATGGTCGGCGTTATAATTTCCTCCACTTCTGAAGTTGCCGCCTTAGTTGTTGGGGATTTCGATTATGCTATGGGCAGCAGAGATATTATAGTAGAAAATCGGAGCAGACGTCTGCAGCAGATCAACGAGTTGAACGCTTCCTACTTGGCTCTCCATTATCCTATTCTTTTTCCATATGGCGAGGATGGTTATAGGGAGGACATTCCGTTCTCCTGCCTAAAACCGATCACGAAGAGGTCAAGGAAATTTATCATGTAACACCCCGCTCATCAGAGTAAATTTTTCGCAACTTTTACTTCGAAAATACTTATAAATCTTTCGAAATCTTTTGCGACTAACTCGGGATGCTACTCAAACTCATCTTCTTGAAAATATATTTATCTTTAAACTTTTGCTAATACTTCTGTAGACATAAAGAAAACAAATTTCCTTTAAACTTGCATTTAACTGTACCATATTCATACTTCTCGAAATGGTAAAAACTTGAAATCTGAAATACAAGTTCAATACTTAATGTGCGTAGGGAAATACTTAAAAACGTGGTTTATTATACAGACAGATCAAATACTTAATAAATGTCCACTTGAAATAAGTGCCCGACCACCACCACCACTGCTCAGCTCACACCTCCGTCCCGACCTTGTTACCTGAAAAACACAATGGGAGTGAGTACTGATCCTCTTGTACCCTGAAAAACACCCATACTAAAGTAAACAGCAATAATAATACAATATCATGATCTTTGGTATATATCTGGACTGGAAACCTGTTCCAGTAACTTAAACTGAATCTGATCGGATACTTGTGCACAATCTGATGGATATTTCTCAAGGCAACTCAAGCGGCCTCCATCAGAACTTAGGATATACTTTGAGACAACTGAATGCCTCCTCATCCCAAGCGTATAAACTTAAACTGTATACATACCTCGAACATGATATCAATATTATACTCAATGTAATACCCAGTCTGGGTCCCCACCTTTCTTCTTTTGAAAACTTTTGAAAAATGTAAGTGTTGCTCTTGGGTAGCTATATCTGCAAGCTACATAAAAATATAAACAAATATACTAAGTCTTATGCTCGTATACTCAATAAGATTTAACTCTTACTTATATGAATCTTAAAGATATTCAATAAGCTTAATATGTCTCAAATAAATATTAAGTCATCAAACATCTTAACTTTTTCCAACATCATCAACATGATTTATAAACTCATCTTAATCTTTTACTCAATCAAATACTTAATTCATCATACATCATATCTCCCAAATTTTAAATATTGGCTTATATTAAATTTTCACTTAATTAACTTGAAAGTGAAAATAAACTCAAGTCATACTTCAACTTTTAATCATAACATTTAATCATGATATTAATATGTCATACTTATTACAATCTTTATGAGATTATATACTCAACATATTAAACTAAAACTTTGCCAAATTGCTCATCACTTATATGAGAATTGATCATAATAATCTCACTTTAATAACTTGATCATATCATGAATATTCTTGCATATATATTCATCTTTACATATGTGCCTTGTGATTATCATAACTCATTCATTTCTCATCTTCAAATCATGAAACTTAACAGTCATAATCTCAACTCATAATTAGACATGTCATAAAAATTTCATAATTTTAGCATGCATATACATCAAGTTATTAGAATTTAAAGTCACAGTGAACATAAAATTCATCTTGCATGTTCAACTTCAAAAATTCATAACTCAAGCTATACTTTGCCAAATCACTTAATTCTTGTTCTCATGTACTCCTCTTTTACATAAGAATCATTCATTTAAATCATACTTTTCCAGCTTATTCATATCTTTATCAACATCTCATCAAATCAAGCACATATATCATATAATTGATCTTGAACAACTTTAACTCTTTGTATTCATAGAATCAATTATAAATTTAACTTCTAAATCATGATATACTTACTTATAAACATGTAAACTCATTATCAAAACATGAATTTAAGCATAAAACTTTAAGATAAGTAAACTACCTCCTTCTTGCTAGAATCGTAACTTGATTCTTTACTTCTAAATTTTTCACTTCTTCACAATTTCTATTACTTATCTCACTTACACTCATATATATCTTTTGGTATTTTTCTTTGGTGTGAGAACTCTGATTTTTAGGCCTCTATTTATAGGCACAATTTGGAACGACATCATAATGGAGTGAAGAAATGAACAAAATAAACAATTTAAACTTATAAACTTAATTAATCATAAACTATTTTATGATTAACTTGTATTCTTATCCAAACATAATTAATCATCAAAAATGGCCTCTATCTATAGCCATAAATGAGCTTTTTGGTAGATAAAACTTATTCCACCAAGTTTAATAAAATTCTCACCAATTGTTGAAAAAAAATGTTAACTTAAAGACTTAGCAAAACTTTGTTGTGATTTTCTCATCTCATTCTCACCAATTGATGACCAAAATTTCATGCTTAATGTAATGTAATTGATTCCATGTATTATTGAAAAAATGTCACCATTCATCATATAAAAATCTTTGGAATAAAATAATAAAAATAATAAAAATCATCCCTTTTTTTTATTTATGCATTTTCTTTCAAAATGGCTGAGTTTTAAAACTCTTTTACTGAAAAGTAATGCTCATATATGGTCTTGCATGCTAATAAACCGAGAATAATACAATTTACGGAACTCAATTCAGACTTAAAACGAACGTTTACCGTAAAACTGAAAATTCTAAAATTTAAATCCTTTACTCACAGTTTTTCTTCAATTTAATAAACATATTGCTTCTAAGGATCTAATATAATTATCTTGAAATATTCTACATTTACGGAACCACATTCGGACTTAAACCGAATGATTACCGTAAAACCGAAATTCTAAAAATTTCGGTTTCTCTTAAAATAATTTAAATAGACTATAATGTCTAAATAAATTTTCTCACTTCTTTGAACATTTATCACTTAAATGTTCATGGATACTTAACGCACTTCGAGACTTAACTTGTATCAACTTATGCTAAAGCTCAATATTATTATCTTATCTTGATGACTTGAACACTTAGAAAAATTCTAAGTATTTAGTACTAAGACTCGGCTATTTTTTAATTAAGTTCAACTCATGACCGAACATACTTGAGTTCAGTTCACTACTTATCTTAAACTATTAATCAAAATATACTCAATTTCGATTATTTGTTATCTTATATTAATTAATCCCGTCTTATAAATCCATTTATAAAATTAAACAGACCGGAATTAATTAATTACTGAACTGGCTCGATTACTGAATAAAATTTAACCGAGAATACTTTCGACTTAAAGTCGAACTTTTAACTGAATAACTTAATAACTGGCTCGGAACTAGGAACGAGCATTATTAATAAAAGTAATTAGTTCAACTTAGAATAATTACTTTTATTAATTACTGAATGGGATATTACAATCTACCCCCCTTAAAACTATTTCCGTCATCGGAAATACTGAAACTGAGATATATACAACTATGTTTATATATATATATATAATATATATATCAGAACTCGAAATCTGGAAAACGAGTGCTAATATTAATTTCTCACTTCCCAGGGGCATTTAACTCTATGTGGCTATTCCATTTTATACTTACGAGGAAATATCTCAATTCCTCAGCCAATGAACTTTCTGGTCCAAAACTTCTATCGGGTGGTCCTCGTAGGTTAAATCTTACTGAAACTCATTGTGCGAAAGCACATACTCTGAATCGCACACATACTTAAGTAACTTTGTTACTTAAAACTTTATGCACACTGGACAACTTTAGAGAAGAATTGATATAAAATACTTGTTTGACTGCCTTGCATACGATTTATCCACTACCCGGGGCCCTTCGGTTGCAGAACATCTATATGCCTTGTACCTTAATGTCGATGTCACTTGTAATCATTAACAAGTCACATCTCCATTCTATACTTGCTTCTCTTCCGAGAAACCTTTTTAGTCAATATTACTATTGATATTTACTTCAACTTCTCCGACTTAGCTATAATCGAGAATTTCGTTGAACTTCTGTTCTGATGTGGAATAACTTGACCATTCTCTGGTCATACCACAAGTCCAACCATTAAGGTAAACTTTATTTACCTTTAATGATTCAACTGTCATAATAATGTCGCAACATCTCACTTATTGCCGACATCTCACATCTGATTTCAACTGCATTAAATGCATACTGGCTGTGCATCTTCTGACATTCAGTATAATATAACCATACCCGAAAACTTATCTCATACTCATCTTTCTTTTATAAACATACTTGGAAATCCTTCCATCTTCATCAGCAATGGTCCGATTTCACCAATGGATTTAGCACTGCTAAAAATCCAAAAATTCTATTCTTTTCTTCCTCTTAATATCATAAAGAGAATTTATCGAGCTCGTGTAGAAAGGTTGAGAGTACTTATGCTCAATAATATCCCAAATGAAATAAGATGGCTGATTGAAGCAAAAGTTCGTCTGTCTGTGAATATCCCAATGCATACAAGGATCTATCAGGTATGGATAAAAGCACTTTTGCCAAGAAACATAGAGCAAAAAGAATAAACGGCTGCTATAAATGTGCTCGCTGGAACTGTGACACTCGCTGTACTTCTTTGGGCTTTGTCTCAATTAATCGAGAAGATAAAATAACTTTCATCAAGAATGGCTTGAGTAAGGAATCTCTGGATCAAACTATTCAACAGATTCTTGATACACATTCTAGTGGATATGTGCATCGAGAACTAACGTCTTTATGGCTTCTGCTCAAACATGAAGAAAAGCTCTATAGTTTGAAAAATATTATTTTCACTGATAATGTTTGTCAACACTGTTCTTGATAGTACCGATGTACTGTATATAGATCTTATTGCTTCTGACAGATAAGAGTCATTTAAAACTCAACTTCTTTCTTGTCGGGACTTTTCTTCTTTAAAAGGCAAATCTATCTTCTTAGCCAAGTATCTCTCAAAATAAATGGCTACTGCCAAGTCTTCTCAAGGTATCAAACTTCTTCAACCAATCAAAACTGTGTGTATTCTTGGTGGTTCTAAATTTGTAAACGTACCTCACAACATCTATGTTGTAAGCCAACTGGTGAAAGAGTTGGGAAAACATAAAATCAACATACTTTATGGAGGAACTAGTATCTATTTCTTTAACAACCTCTTAATGGCTGCTAAATGCTTTGATATCTAGGTGAGAAGTATCCTTCCTTTTTATCTCACTTCATCAAAGTTGTCAAAGATTCTGCTACTTTGATGATAACTCTTTCAATTTATGAATGTTTGATGTCTATGATATCTGGTTGTGATGCTTTCATCGTTCTTCCTGGTGGATATGCAACTTTAATGACTATTTTTACCCTTGCTACTTGGGCAGAAATGAAATTTCATACCAAACCTATTGGTCTGTTAAATTTCAATAACTTTTTCCACCACTTGCTTGGATTTCTAAATAAAGGAGTGTATCAAACTTTTATATCTCCTTTCCAAAGAGAAATCTTCAAGTCTACTGACACTTCCTCTGAACTTATCAAGAAACTTCAAAACAACATCTCAACAGTTCAAGATTCTGTGGAAACTCCAGGATTCAAACGCAAGCGAGCATTTGATCTTTTAGATCTATCTTTATGAAACTACAGCCATGATGGGTGGCAGAGTTATGGAGTCTTGTGCTCTAGAGACGCACCCTCCCTTTATGCAATATAACTTTGTACTAGTTGAGAATTCCTTTATGCAACACCCCGCTACGTAGGGCCAATTTTTCGCAAACTTTAACTCTTTCGAAAACACTTATAAATTTTTCGAAATCATTTGGAAACTATCTCGGGATGCTGCTAAGGACTTTTCTGCTTAAAAACTCGTTTCTTTAACCTAGGTCTAACGACTGGTTTAGACTTAAAGAAATTAGGTTTATGTTTTTAACGAATCATGCATATTAGTCTGGACTCGTTCGTACTGGCGAACTGGGTAAAATTATTAAAGTCTGAAAATAACGTCATGCATGTTCGAAAATAAACACAACATAGCGGAAGTCTAAAAGTGCGTGGAATTATTTAGTCATACAAAACGATAACAAATGTCCCGGGAACAGCTTTCGTGCGGAACTCACGACCACCACCACCACAGATCATCTCACGCCTGCCCGCCGACCCTGCCATCTGAAAATATAAAGTGGGGGTGAGTACGGTCCACTTGTACTCCATAAAAAAACCCATTCTAAAGTAAACAGCAATATTAATAATGATATCACAGACTGGTATATATAAGTAAACTAAAACTCCCGGAACTCTCTGGCCGGTAACCGTGTGCACACTCTGATGGTATAACTAGGGCAAACTGGGCCACCACCAGAACTTAGGGAAGGCAAACTTGGCCTTAACCCAAAGTGGATAAAACTCATATACATACCTGAACGTGATATCGACTATTAAACTCAATGTATAACCCAGACTGGGTCCCCACCTGATCGGTTTTGAAAATGAGTAAGTGCGGCTGTGCTGGTAGCTGACTCCTCAAGCTACATAAAAATATAAGCAAACAAATATACTAAGTACTATGCTCGTCATATGCTCAAAAATATGCTGGGATGCTCTACTCTATCAGATTACTCATCCAGATATAAAGGAACGCTCTACGGGTTCACAGAAAATAATTCTTAGTCCGGAAATAATACTGATATGCTTAACTGATCTGGTTTGGCTCGAAAAAATACTTAAATTTCGGAATAAGACTCAGACCGAAAATCACGAACCAAAACGAACTCGAACCGCCGGCTAAACCGGCCGGTTCGCTAACTGACTGAACCGGGTTGGGCTAGACCGGACCGGGTTGGACCATCGGTTCACACTGGACCGGTTGGTCATGGGCTGCTCGGACTGGCCGGGCTCGGTCCCGTGCCGGGCCTGCTGGGGCCATGGCACGGCGCTGGGCACGAGCTGGGTGCGACCGGGCCTCGGTACTAGGCGCTGCTGGCGCGGGCTGTGCGGCTGGCACGGGCCCTGGCACTACTGGTGCCACTAGGTGCGACTGGGCACGACCGAGAGTCACTGGGTGTGCTGGCGCGCTGCTGGGCACGACCGAGCACTAGGGACGCGGGAACTGACGCGTACCCGGGCTGACTGGGCACTGGGCGTGCGGCTGGCACGACCCTAGTGCGACTGGCGCGAGAGCTAGGGCTGTCAGGGTGCTGCCGGGCAACCCTGGGCACGCGGGCGTGCTGCTGGGCACGTCCCGGGCCACTGACTGCTCGGGCGCGCTGCTGGGCACGTCCCGAGGCCTCTGGACCTTANTGCCTCGCGTGCGCTAGGCGCGGGCACGGACAGAGGCACGGCCTGACCTCTGCGACGCGGCACGGGCACGGCACGCGCGACTAGCGCGGCTGGTGACCCTAACCGGTCTTTTGCCGAACTTCCGGCAACTTTTCTAGGGACTACTAAACCAAATCAACCTAATATGACATAATATACTCAAAAACGCCAAAAGTCCCTGAGAGACCTTGGTTGGATTTGTTGGTGGGCTTATAGGGCCGATTAGGCACGAGGCCACCCTAGGGCACAAAAATGAACATGCTCAACATGAAAATTGACTTAGGGCCGAATAAACTACATCAAAAATCATGGCTGATGAGGCTAGGACAATGGCTATAACATGCATGCACATATACTTAGGTTCGGGGGTGAAAATGGCTCGATTTCACTTAACAAATTGACCGAACAAATGAACTCAAAGCATGAAACTGTTTTAACCATGTCATACTCATGATTTTTGAGGATTTTTAAGATGCTAATCTCGGCCATATCATGCATGTACATAAACTTACGAATTTAGGGCTCATATGTTCAAAAATCCAAATCTTCTTATTCTCACGTGCATGGCCTCATTTTTATACATGATAAATCTTAAAATGTCATGTATATGCTGGGGAAAATGAGGAGTGTGAGCTTACCTTGCTCGAACACGAAATGGTGCCAATGGCTTCCCCTAGGGCTCACTCGCGGCCTAGGTGACTAGCCTCGACTTTGGGGCTTGAATGGCTGAGGAGGATAGCTTCAAGGGACTTAGAAAAATCCAAACAATGCTTGGATAATGATAAGCCTCGATATAACTAGGCTGGAACAAGCTGAACACGAGCACTTCTCTTCCCCGGGGTCAATGTGCGCGCGCGGCTTGGGCTAAGGCACACTTCGGTTTTGCTCACTATTTCCTCCCAATTTGCTGAAGTTCTCTAAGTTTCCAAGAGCCTTAACAACTCAGAGAAGTGTCCCTTAAATGAAGTGAGAGGGGCGGAGCAATTGAGGCACAAAGGTGGGGGACAAAGGGATCACATTCACACATGAGACAAAGGTGATGGGGCTTGGGCTGACTTGCACGAACTTGGAGGAGTGGCAGGGCATCTTGACTGACCAAAGCATTAAAATATGGTGGGAGAGCAGGTCTGGCCGGCCTTGAGGTAAGTGGGGGACAAATCCAAACATAAACAAATGCATATGGCCTCTCCACTCGCATTAAAATAATGCTAATGTCCATGTGGTTATCCTTAACATTCCTTAGGGCTCTTTAAGCCTAATTAATCCTCCATTAATCCCTTAATACTCGCATGATGTTGGGCCCTGGAGAAGTGGGCCGAAAAACTCCACATTGGGCTCGAGAAGATGGACCCGTGTGCTGCCAGCGCTGGGCCTGGGCGCTGCTGGGCCCTGGGCGCGGGAACTGCTGTCCTGGGCTGCGCGTGAGAATTACTTGGCCCAAGTACTATCCCCATGCTAGGCTGAACTTAAGTGTTCAAAAAACTTAGAAAAATACTAGGAAAAACATGGCCAAGACTTGGGCTCATGCAAGCACGCGCGAGGACTAAGGCGCGGGTACTAGGGCGCGACATTGGCTCGGGCTCGGCATACACTTGGACCGAGGCTAACCCTTGCCTATGGCTGAACTCGTGGTTCGTCTAGGGAACCAAATCACTTAGAAAAATTATGCCATATTACTAACCATGACTTGGGCACTCGCGGCTTGGCGAGGCACGCGACACTTGGGCGCGAGGACTCGGACCCGTGCACGAGCTCGGTGCGGGGTTACTCTCGACCGAGTGACTTGACCGAGGCTGGATAGAATGATCTCATACTTAGAAAATATTCTAAGTAAGGCTATGAGCATGGCTAGGGCTCAAACAAGACTCGAGACTACTAGGGCTCGAGAATTAGATAGGAGCGAACTAGGCGCTATACTCGTGACCGAACGACTCGGTTTCGGACACGGCTAGACTTGGACGATTTATCGAAACATACTCGGTTTCGATTATTCGTCAACTGAAATAATTAATTCCGACTAATAAAAATCCATTGCTAAAAATAAATGGACCGAAATTAATAACTGAGATTGAATAGCTGATAACTGGGCTCGGAACTCAAGACGAGCAGTATTAGTAAAAAGAAATAGTTCAACTGGGAACTAGAAACTGTCATTTTTATTAATACATAATTGGGTTATTACAATCTATCCCCCTTAAAATATTTCCGCCCTCGGAAATGCTAAAACTGGGGAAAATACATACTAGAACTGAGAAAATATATACAACTGGATACGATCAGAACTGAAAATCTGGAAAACGAGCTCTGATGTCTGCCTCGCGCTCCCAAGTGGCATCTGAATCTCCGTGGCGATTCCATCTGATACGAACGAGGGGAACGTCTCGGTTCCTGAGCCGAAGGACCTTTTGATCCAGAACTGCTACAGGTTGCTCCTCGTAAGTCAAATCTGGCTGAAGCTGAATCTCGCTGTGCTGAAGCACATGCTCGGGATCGCACACGTATGGGCGTAACATAGAAATGTGGAACACGTTATGTACGCTAGCCAACTCGGGAGGCAGAGCTAATCGATAGGCGACTTCGCCCACTCGCTCGAGAATCTCGAACGGGCCTATATAGCGGGGATGCAACTTCCCTCTCTTCCCGAAGCGAACGACACCTCTCATCGGTCAAACCTTCAGGAATACATGATCTCCGGGCTCAAAGTGCATCTCTCGCCTATGCTTGTCGGCTGAGGACTTTTGCCGACTCTGGGCTGTCTTGAGCCTCTCTCTGATCCAGGCTACTTGCTCAACTGTCTCATCGATCAACTTCGGACCGAGTACTCGTCACTCTCCGACGTCATCCCAATACAGGGGCGAACGACACTTGCGGCCATATAGTGCTTCATAGGGAGCCATCTGAATAGACGCCTGATAACTGTTGTTATAGGCGAACTCAGCTAGTGGCAGCCACTTCTCCCACTTAGCACCTCTGTCCAGAATCAAGGCTCGGAGCATATCCTCGAGCGTCTGGATCGTCTTCTCGGACTGGCCGTCCGTCTCTGGATGGTAAGCCGAATTGAACTTTAGCTGGGTGCCCATCGCCTCATGCAAACTCTCCCAAAATCGGCTGGTGAATCTGGGATCTCAATCAGATATGATCATAACGGGCACTCCGTGGAGTCGAATAACACCACGGGTATATATCTCGGCAAACTGATCCATCGACATGGTCATTGCCACAGGCATGAAATGCGCGACTTTCGTCAGCCTGTCTACCACTACCCAAATCGCGTTGTGATGCTCGGACGACTTAGGTAGTCCTGTGACGAAGTCCATGGTAACCTCTTCCCACTTCCAGTTGGGAATCTCAAGTGGCTGTAGCAGACCTATGAGACTCTTGTGCTCGGCCTTAACCTGCTGACAGACCAAGCACTTCTTCACGAAGTCTGCTACATCTCTCTTCATTCCTCGCCACCAGAAAGACCTTTTCAGGTCGTGGTACATCTTGGTACTCCAAGGGTGGGCTAGATACGGCGCACTGTGGGCCTCAGTCAAGATTTTCTTGTGTAAAGTCCCGACCTTCGGCACGACCATGCGGCCTCTGAACTCCAAGGCTCCATCTGTGCCTCGGTAAAAGCCCTCTATGCCTCCGGCGTGAACCTTCGCATCTAAAGTGCGAATGAAGTGATCGCAGGATTGCTCCCATCGGATTCTGTCTCTCAGCATGGGCTGAACTCGCATCGAGCTAACACTCCCCGAAATCTCCTTAGGAAGTGAGTCGACGACCTCAATCTGCATCCGGGCAAACTCTCGGATAAGCTGGCGCTGATCGGTGATAGAAAAGACCGACTCACCCCTCACCTTACGGCTTAGGGCGTCTACTACCACGTTCGCCTTCCCCGGATGGTACTGTATGGTGCAGTCATAATCCTTCACAAGCTCCAACCATCGCTGCTGGCGCATGTTGAGCTCCTTCTGTGTGAAGATATACTGCAAACTTTTGTGATCGGTAAAGATCTCACACCGACCACCATACAGATAATGGCGCCATATCTTGAGTGCATGCACTATCGCCGCCAACTCTAGGTCGTGCGTAGGGTAATTCTGCTCATGAGGCTTCAACTGACGTGAAGCGTACGCAACGACTTGGCCATCTTGCATCAGAACACACCCAAGACCCTGCTTCGAGGCATCACTATAGATGGTGAAACCTCGAGTAGGATCCGGAATAGTCAGCACTGGAGCCTTCGTAAGCCTCTTCTTAAGCTCCTGAAAGCTCTCCTCACAACGACTCGTCCACTCAAACTTCACAGATTTCCTCGTCAACTTGGACAAGGGGAGGGCAATCTTGGAAAATCCCTCGATAAATCTGCGATAGTACCCTGCTAGACCGAGAAAACTGCGAACCTCGGTGGGACTTCTGGGCGCTGACCAGTGCCGAACTGCGGCAATCTTCGCCGGATCAACCTCAATACCTCTCTCAGTGATGATGTGGCCTAGAAATGCCACTCGCTTCAGCCAAAATTCACACTTGGAGAACATGGCGTACAGCTTTTCTCGCCTAAGGGTCTCGAGAACAACCCTCAGGTGTTGCTCATGATCCTCCAAACTCCTGGAGTAGTCCAAAATGTCATCAATGAAGACGATAACAAATTGGTCTGAGTACGGATGGAACACCTGATTCATCAAGTCCATGAACACCGCTGGCGCATTGCTCAGACAAAACGGCATAACCACGAACTCGTAGTGTCCATATCTCGTCCGGAAAGCAGTCTTGGCTACATCGGACTCCTTAATCTTTAGCTGATGATAGCCGGAGCGTAAATCGATCTTGGAAAATACGCGGGCTCCTCTAAACTGGTCAAACAAGTCGTCTATCCTGGGGAGCGGATACTTATTCTTCACCGTTAACTGGTTGAGATCCCGGTAATCGATGCACATTCTCATGGATCCGTCTTTCTTCTTGACGAATAGGACGGGTGCTCCCCAAGGTGAGATGCTCGGTCGAAAGAAACCGAGTTTCAACAATTCCTCGAACTACGTCTTCAGCTCCTGCAACTCCTTTGGTGACATCCTGCACGATGCCTTCGATACCGATCCTCCTCCTGGAATAATGCCAATGGTGAACTCCACTTGTCTGTTGGGGGGTCCTCTGGATAATCGATCCGAAAAGACATCTACAACTTGCGCATTCTGGGTATGCCCCTAGAGATGGGATACCTCCTTTCTGAGAGCATATAACTCTTGCTCTTCCAAACTCTCCTCAGTGACAGTAGTCGCTCAAATAATCACTGGAACTGGTTCGCAACCACGGCCTCTTCCCGCTTTGCGGTTGGGTTTAGAGCTATGTGGGACGGCATTCTGGAAAGCCATCAACCACCGGACTGAAACAGTATGACCATTAAGAAATAGCCATACCCTATATAAGGAATATGATACGATTTGCCGAAAACACCTAGCTTGGCTAGAATTCCGGTTACACTTGCTCTTTTGCGCTGCTGGTCGCAAATAAGTACTTCTGTAACGCCCCGTTTTATTTTAAAGAATTTACCGAATTTATTTGATAAAAATCAGAGTTATTATTTATTTTTTTTAAAATCCAAATTAAAAACATTTATCGAGAAACGGGCGCTACTTATTAACCACAGCAAATGAACACGTCTAATCAATCAAACCAAAGAACCTACCCATGCCTGAGCTATCAAAATAAACAATCGCTTAAAACATAAATCTCAAAATCATTCCCAAACGTCTAGCAAGAATCCAGGTTCAAACGAAAACTCAAACATAGGTCGAAGGCAAATAAATAAATAATCCAAGGTATGAAAGCAAATGATTAAGTAACAAATTCATGCGCAACACATAATCAGTATACGAAATCAAGCAGGGATATTAACACATAATAAAATATCCAAATCCAAACGAGAAAATAATTCAAGTCAAGTTTCAGTTCAACAAATCATAAACAGGCGGAAGCATAATATATCATCAAACAGTGACCACCATCTCGCTCGTCCTACGCCACCGCCTCCAGCTCGTCTCAACCTAAAACAAAGGAAGAGAGAAAACAACAAAGAAAATAATGGGGGTGAGCAACCAACTAGCTCACCATTATCGCACGGTTATCTCGTATAATTATTTAGAAAGCAGTTTCATAATAAACCAATATCTATATCCGTATGCATAGAATTCATAGCCTAAACCCCCTACCCGGCCCTATCGCAAACCTCCTATGTACATACAACAACCTTCCGACCAAACATCGGCAAGGCCGTAACTGGAAACTTTCCCACCCCCGGATACGACGGTACATGGGATCCTTTCCAGGAGACAGTGAAGTTGAATCACCCCTCCGCTCTACACGGATTCGAGTATTCAGACAATCCCCTCCGCTCTACACGGATTCGGGCGTCCACCTCCCGGATACGACGGGCAGGCGACTTCCACTGCTTTCGCATTCATCAAAGGCACTATCGTTCGGGACACTTAGACTAGAGTTCTCATGCATACAATAATTTTCAAAAGAAAATATTACACGAAATAAGGAGTGCGATAAATATGGAATACATCATAAATATACCCACCTGATAGCAGCAACAGTTCACAGAATCACAATTCCAGAAACGAGGCGAGGTCAACACCTCTAAACACCTACATTATGACAAGATCCTACAATCAGAATCTATCTCGTCTTAAATCGGAAATCACAAGACAGACCTAGTCGAACTCGTTTCGACTAAGTAGTTCGTGAAGTCTTGTGGATGTTGGAACACAAAGACTCGACACTAAACTCGACCAAAACACGCAAGGGAGTTCACACAAATTCATCTAAGGATTGACCAAGTCAAACACACATAAAAACCAAAAAGCAAGTCGGTTTCCAAATTTCATATAAAAATTATGCTCGAAAATAGAAATCATTTAATCGCATGAAAATAGAAGGTCAAGCTACCCTACGAATTAAGCTCTGAAAATTTACACAAAATTTCATCTCCTAGAAACATGTAAAATCACAAAGTTTCAGCTTTAAACTCGAAATACCCTATTTTATAAAATTCGAACAGTATATCAGCAAAATGGGCACATTAATTCATACTCAGACTTAATGAATGAATCTGAACTTGAAAGTTTTACACAGCAACATACAGTATGCTAAAGTTCATGTATAAAAATCTCAGCCTTAAATGATAACTGCTGCTATTTTTAAAAATTCAAGCGAGCAACAGCAGTTTATCGAATTTAAACCTAAACTGAATCAAAACGGACTCCAAAAATTCCCATATTTTACAAACATGATTGAACAGACAATGTAGGCCTCGCAGTAAAATTTCAGAATTTTCCAAGAAGTAACCAATTTATAAAAATTCAAACAACGTTTCTGCAGATTCGATAAATAAAATATTTACCACAACAAATCAACTCCAAAAATTCTAATAATTTAACACAACACATATAAGTCACAGAGACATCACATATTCGAATTTCAGCTCATTCCGTTCAAGCATGAATTTTTTATGCATTTAACATTATTCTGATCAGATTACACTTTAATTAATAAAAATAGCTACAGGCCTCCAAAAATTACGAAATTTTTACACAAGGCAGGCAATGAGCAGATAACACATCCCTCAAAATTTCATATTGTTTCGAGCAGCGAGCTATTTTTAAATATTCGAACACCGAAACAGCAATTTACAAGCTCGACAACTTGGCAATTAAATCACAACATAAAATTTCTCGTCCGAGGCCTTTTCATAAGACCAAGGACTCGACATTGTTCCAATATCCACCGACTTACACGAATTTTGAGGTCTCGTTCGATTTTTGAGAAAATCGAAGAGATCCCGAACATACGAACACATACAATCATAACGAACACACAAATTATATCGAACACAATCGCACAATATACACATCTCATACATCGAATCGCAAAAACACATCACGTTCATATAAACACGATAAGAAATTAACATAAAAACGATTTAAACGACACGAGATCGACTAGGTACCGTTCTCGGGAAAAATCGAAAAACGGAACGAAAGAGAAGGCGAGCTCGTGGCAAGCTCGACGGCAAGCGTCGTCTCGCGAAGAAGGGTCGTCGCTGCTGCTGGTCTCGGTCGGAGGTCGCTGCTCGTCGTGACGGTCACCGGAATCACAGGTTCACGGCGAGGGGAGTGAGCGACGGGCTACCGTTGGCTCACGGCGAGTTGCGGCTGAGGAGCTTCTCATAGCGAGGAGGAGTAGGGCTGTCGCTGGTCGTGAATGGAGGAGCTCGCCAGGAAGGAGGCCTGGTCGCAGCGAAGGTCAGGCTCGCGGTGGCTGAAACTCGATGAACGGACGGGTTTGCTGTGGATTCTCGCCTCGACCAGTGGCTCGATAGTCGATGGCGGCTTAAGCTACTTGGTTATGGTAGACCCGCTGCCTGCGAACAGAAAAAGGGGTCGCGAATTGATAGTGACGACCTGCTGCTGGCTCTCACCGGATTTTGAGGAGTAGCGAAGGCCTGAATATCGCGGGGCAAGGTTCGAACATGGGCGATCGAATCTTGTTAGCGAGAGGAGGAAGACGACTAGTTCTCTTGAGCGTGGAAGAGGGTCGATGGTGGCGCTCGTGAAGGAGATTGACGATAAGGGATGACGAGGGGCCGAGAGAGAAGAGATCGAGGGCAGATTTTCGATGAGCGGGGGAGAAGGGAACAGATAAATAAGAGAGTTGCGATGGCTGCGACCGTGTTTGGTTTTGAAAGAGAGAAATAGATACAAGGTATATATATATATATATGCTCACAATCAGGTTTATGAAGTCTTGTTGTCCAAGACAAACACAAACTCACGTCCCAAAAAAAAAAAGAAAAATCTGTCGGGCCGAAATGGGTTTTGGGCCGAATTTCACGGGCTCGCGGGTTTCGGTTCGCAAAAATAAATTGGCTCACGGGCTCGATTTCGGTTCAAACGAATATCATCGGGCTCGATTACGAATTCAAACGCGCGATAAAAATAAACCGAACAATATATATTTTACATATATATATTAATACACATTATTCACATTTGATAATTTAATAAAATCACGAAAATCAATTACACAATAAGACATTTAACATTTAATCACATTTTGGCAATAAATAATATTATGGCATTCAAGAAAAATAAATATAAATATTATCGCAAAATAATAATAACAATAATAATAACAATAAAAATAATAATAATATTTTCAAATAATCCACAAATAAACCACAAATAAATGGGGCATTACAGTCTACCCTCCTTAAATGATTTCCGTCCCCGGAAATCCAAGAAAGATCGTCCCAACAGGACAACTGACACAAGAGAGAATCTCAAACCACTAAACTCGAATACTCCATCCGAATTTTTCCACTCTACCAAGTCACACCGCACTAGCCATGGTTACCCTGCCGGACTTTGACGAGTACCTCTTCCGGACTCTCCCTGCTGGATTCGTCAATCCAGTAGGTCACCGGTACCTCATCAAAGGTAAGGTTCTGCCCACATGCAGCTCGTCAAAGATCGCCTCGTGCCTAGAGTCGCGCACCTGTCCCCTCTCCACGAGGCACTAAACAGGTCGTGCACTCATGCAAGCTCCGGTGATGGGGTCAACCGTCGGGCTAAGACGTCGACTCGGTCGAGATTCACGAAAGGACCAACAAATGTGGCTGATACTTCCTCTCTCTTCCCAGAACTCGAGGAGTACAACGCCTCTTTCTGTACTCAAAACCTCGTACGGTACCATCAAGATCGTCGCTTATTAGCCATCGCTATAAGCGCCCTTTCTTATGGTAAGAAATTCCACACGACACACCCATCGAGTACACCAGACTCAAAACCAGTCTCTCAGGGTCTCGACAGCATGTCCTAAACGCATAACTATCGGGATTCCCACGCGGTGCCAAGTTCAGTCTCGTGCCCGGGTCACGGTGACAACTTGCCCACGATCCCAATGTGAATCCGTGCGTCTGTATCAGACGTCCCGCCACGGAATCTCATTCAAAAAGGCTAACAAACAACAAAAACACCATCCTCAAAACTGATACCTTCAGAACACACGGTTCTGCTCGATATCGTTGACAAAGCCTCATTCCTTGCCCACACGAGTAACAGCTCGTATGCGGTTTAGGAAGTATCGACTAGACATTCGAAAACAACCACTATCGCAGAAACGGACTCTCAAATAGGGATGCTCGACGATCCCATTACAACGATCTAAATGACAAGGCCAGTCCAGGGTTTAATGCACTGTCACCCGAGAGATGTCATACACACTGGCGCTGCATAAGCGGGGCGCTGGGACGTGTGCCTACATCTGTTCGGAGAACAGCTGCAAGGTCAAGGTTTCGGCCACACACTGGCTTGGGGAGCTCCTGCATTCGGTGATGGTGGCTGCAGCTCTCGTGCGAGTCAACGATCGGCCCTGCAGTGCCTCACGTCTCTCAGCACAGGCTCGCGTGCTCGACCACCACTTCGCGTGACTACACCCAGTCAGCGTCGGCGTTCGGTTCGAGATACAAAATAAAAGAATTACTCTATTTCAAGGCTCGCACAAAAACCAAGAAGCATTAGGGTTCAACAAGGACATAATCCCCCAGCATTAGGTATTTACAAACTCGAAAGGTTTAGGGTTTTCAAAACATCACATCTAAAGAAAGCGAATATCGGCATCCTCAGCCAGGAATCATCCTTAACTCAGCGGTCATTGTCGAACAAGGAAAAAGATCAGCTCGCATGGCTAATCGTGCCGGCAGTCTTAAACGAGCTCAAACTCTACACCGCTAAGATTTTCACGTCTTTGGATCTCATCACGAAGCCTCCTTGGTTGATTCGTCACGATCAGGCCTCGAACATATGACATCAACGATACGATAGACCGATCCGGGTATGAATGAAGTACCCAGGTTGAAATGGCATCACCAAAATCGAAAGAAACGATATAAGACAAGCGGAAAAATAAAACTGCTCGTCTTGCTCAATATATCATGTTGCAAATCTTGAAATGAAACTCCAAACAACAAAACAAGAGTTTTTCAGAGGATTGCCAAAGAGTCAAATAAAATACAAAGGTTCACTAAATTCAAAGATTAACTATGAACGCAATTCGAAAACGAAGACGACTCTGCATTGCACGATGTGCTTACATCTGGCTCGACTACCCTCCTTAAAAGATTCTCCTATAACAAAACATCCCTAGAAAGGTGTCGAGGCTCCTCACGATCAGGTATGCGACGATTCTCACATACGCCACTTCGGTTCAAAGTTAAAATAGATCACGAAAGAAAAATTGATTGCCGTCTATCTCGAAGCTAAGGTATTCTCAAGTCAACCTTCGCATCGACTTAGCAACGCCACTGCACACGGTTCGATATCAGATAAGAATCAATAGAAACTGAAATTCGATGCTTAACTCCATCCCAGAATTCTCCGCAAGGAAAAGAAAAATCAAGCGAATTTGTCACGGAACGAAAATCAAATAATAAGAATGGGTCACGAAATACAATTCAAACTTGACTACTAAGCGATAAGGTAGCAATCAAGGATAAAGGAATAGCACTCGGGTAGCAAATGCGTGAACGATAGGGTAAAGGGTTGAAAACGGATCAAGCTCGCACGTTAATATTTGCTGCAAATTTCCAAAAATTTGATTGCACGAAGTTCGCATCTTGAACGCATCCCCTTGAATGAATCTTCCGCCATTTAGATCCTAAGAGGCAAATTACAATTCGCATGAAGACGTCGAGGTTCCCAGATTACCAAAAGCATGCCAAAAACAGCAAAAATAAAAGACTCCAACTGCTGCGATTTACACGAGAAATTGACTGTGCAACGATCGGATTTCCGGCGCAATTATCGATAAATAAAGTAAAATAACAAACACGCGATTCCTGTTCCTCATGGAAGGCAACAGGCTGATCTAAAAATTTACAAGAAGACTTCACAAAGAAACGACGAGGTTTTAGAGTTTAAAAAAAACAGCCATGGAAACAGATCACCCACAAAACCGAAAAATTAGGAAAACTGGGCGCGCACTCGCAAAACTTTGGCCACATCATCCAACACGAAATTATTAATGACTTGGTTCCTGCTCAAGATGAAGCATAAGAGATAGAACTTTAACTCATCAGAAGAGTTCAAAGCCTATCGACCGAGTTTAAGGGGTCAAATCAGCGACCAAAAAGTCATCAATGAAAGGTTTTCAAAAAGAGGTTTTCCAAACCCAACTCTTAAAAGAACGACAATCACGGAATGACGGTTCGGATGACAAGTCAAGGCTCGAATTTATTTGATAACAACTCAGCCATAAATAACAAAGAAAAGGGGTATCAATAACTCAACAACAGAGTTCTAATACCCACGAATAATTTCGCGAGACAAACTAACGAGAAATACACGGATAATAACAAACAACTTATAACAAGGGAAAATCAGCCATAAACCCGATTCCCACGAATCTACACGCACAAGTGGTCGGATCATCGATATGAAACCGACACTTAGACTCAACTCCCGGTTTCCATTGACTGGTTCTACACGCGACTAATAGTCATACACACAACAGTTAATCCACACACCCGGGACCTCTTCGGTTGTCTGCTCCATTTACTTAAGCCTTCTCTTTCGAGTTAGCTTACGAATGATTCTCACTCGATGGTACTAAACAGAAACTCATAACGAGTGCACTGCTATAGACTTAACTCGATAACACCAACCCAAAAACTCGCAACAAACACTTCTAAAGTTGGAACTTAACTCTATACCACTAGAGTTCAAGTCCGTACAAACGGAGGGTAAATTCCTAAGCCCCAATAAAAGAACAAACCATAATCACGTTATCGACAATAATCAAAACAACAAAACTCATACCTTGAGCTGGCGCGGCGTGACGAAGCGAGTGGTCGAATGGTCATTAAACACTTAATCACATATGAACCAGTTTACAGAAAAGCAAGACTGGCTCTGATACCAAACTGTAGCGCCCCGTTTTATTTTAAAGAATTTACCGAATTTATTTGATAAAAATCAGAGTTATTATTTATTTTTTTTAAAATCCAAATTAAAAACATTTATCGAGAAACGGGCGCTACTTATTAACCACAGCAAATGAACACGTCCAATCAATCAAACCAAAGAACCTACCCATGCCTGAGCTATCAAAATAAACAATCGCTTAAAACATAAATCTCAAAATCATTCCCAAACGTCTAGCAAGAATCCAGGTTCAAACGAAAACTCAAACATAGGTCGAAGGCAAATAAATAAATAATCCAAGGTATGAAAGCAAATGATTAAGTAACAAATTCATGCGCAACACATAATCAGTATACGAAATCAAGCAGGGATATTAACACATAATAAAATATCCAAATCCAAACGAGAAAATAATTCAAGTCAAGTTTCAGTTCAACAAATCATAAACAGGCGGAAGCATAATATATCATCAAACAGTGACCACCATCTCGCTCGTCCTACGCCACCGCCTCCAGCTCGTCTCAACCTAAAACAAAGGAAGAGAGAAAACAACAAAGAAAATAATGGGGGTGAGCAACCAACTAGCTCACCATTATCGCACGGTTATCTCGTATAATTATTTAGAAAGCAGTTTCATAATAAACGGAAGGAGGCCTGGTCGCAGCGAAGGTCAGGCTCGCGGTGGCTGAAACTCGATGAACGGACGGGTTTGCTGTGGATTCTCGCCTCGACCAGTGGCTCGATAGTCGATGGCGGCTTAAGCTACTCGGTTATGGTAGACCCGCTGCCTGCGAACAGAAAAAGGGGTCGCGAATTGATAGTGACGACCTGCTGCTGGCTCTCACCGGATTTTGAGGAGTAGCGAAGGCCTGAATATCGCGGGGCAAGGTTCGAACATGGGCGATCGAATCTTGTTAGCGAGAGGAGGAAGACGACTAGTTCTCTTGAGCGTGGAAGAGGGTCGATGGTGGCGCTCGCGAAGGAGATTGACGATAAGGGATGACGAGGGGCCGAGAGAGAAGAGATCGAGGGCAGATTTTCGATGAGCGGGGGAGAAGGGAACAGATAAATAAGAGAGTTGCGATGGCTGCGACCGTGTTTGGTTTTGAAAGAGAGAAATAGATACAAGGTATATATATATATATATGCTCACAATCAGGTTTATGAAGTCTTGTTGTCCAAGACAAACACAAACTCACGTCCCAAAAAAAAAAAGAAAAATCTGTCGGGCCGAAATGGGTTTTGGGCCGAATTTCACGGGCTCGCGGGTTTCGGTTCGCAAAAATAAATCGGCTCACGGGCTCGATTTCGGTTCAAACGAATATCATCGGGCTCGATTACGAATTCAAACGCGCGATAAAAATAAACCGAACAATATATATTTTACATATATATATTAATACACATTATTCACATTTGATAATTTAATAAAATCACGAAAATCAATTACACAATAAGACATTTAACATTTAATCACATTTTGGCAATAAATAATATTATGGCATTCAAAAAAAATAAATATAAATATTATCGCAAAATAATAATAACAATAATAATAACAATAAAAATAATAATAATATTTTCAAATAATCCACAAATAAACCACAAATAAATGGGGCATTACAACTTCTGACCTCTAGAAGGGTCAATCAGTACTTAGTGAGTGGCTTAAATCGGTTTAAGAAAACGAATATCTTGATGGCCAACTCTTCTTCACTTGCTACTGATGAATCTAGAAAGGAAACTGGTTCCCTTCTATGGCTATGCTGCTGATTATACGACTGAACTCTCTGATGGTTTCGGATTAACGATCACTAAACTCGAAGTGATCATTTCTCTGCTGGGTAGCTAACTAGCGACAGAATACTGGCTGCCGATCATAGACGACCATCTTCCGTCATCTGAAACTGGGTCCGGAGAAAAACGGTGCCAATCTGAATGCTTAGTGATCTCGAAAGTCTGCTCGAGATCCTGGATTCACTCGACTACTAGGTGAGGATCTCATGGTACCGCAACATCTCGGAATTATAGTCGCAAAGCTGGGCAACTACAACTGACTGGTCATCCCTGCTGAACTTGATTTCTACGACGTGCCATCTGAATAGGCAACTCGTAGCTAAAAATAGGAATGGAATAAGCACAACTGAAAAAGGTGCTATTAATAGCTGAAGCTCGATAATGACTTAGTCCAAACTCGACACTACTAGGGATCGAGAATGGTTTATCGCGGCAACTAGGCGCGAGGCTCGATTTCTTGACGAGTTGCTGAAAAAATCTCGATAATCTAGAGTTCGACTAGAGTTCGAATCTGGAGTTTTGAATCTGATAGAGGACATATCTGATATTGCTAGGAGTCTTATACTGATCTGAGCATCTAGATTTCGGATTATCTGAATCCTATTGAGCATAGACATAGTATCTGAATCCTATTCACCATCAACTTGGTCCCCGGAGCGGGACCAGTGTCGAAAGGGCCGTATCGCATGGCGCCGAAAGAGCTTCAGGAGTTGAAGGCTCAGATTCAGGAGCTTTTGAGTCTCGGTTTCATCCGACCAAGCGTATCACCTTGGGGAGTCCCTGTCCTCTTTGTCAAGAAGAAGGATGAGTCTATGAGGATGTGCATCGACTACCGGGATTTGAACCGGTTGACGGTGAAGAACAAGTATCTGCTTCCCAGAATTGAGGATTTATTTGATCAGTTGAGGGGAGCCAGCGTCTTTTCCAAGATCGATCTCCGCTCTGGCTACCATCAGCTGAAGATCAGAGAGGTCGATGTGGCCAAGACTGCTTTCAGAACTCGATATGGCCATTCTGAGTTCGTTGTGATGCCGTTTGGCTTCAGCAATGCGCCAGCGGTATTCATGGATCTCATGAACCGTGTCTTCCATCCATTCCTGGACCAGTTTGTCATCGTCTTCATTGATGACATTTTGGTCTATTCCAGCAGCCCGGAACAGCATGAGGAGCACCTGAGGACAGTTTTGGAGACTCTTAGGCGTGAGAAGTTGTACGCCAAGTTCTCCAAATGCGAATTTTGGCTTGACCGAGTGGCTTTTCTAGGCCACATTGTCACCTCCAGAGGGATTGAGGTTGACCCGAGCAAGATTGAAGCCGTTAGGAACTGGTCGACGCCGAGAAATGCCACCGAGGTTTGGAGTTTTCTCGGTTTGGCAGGCTTTTATAGACGCTTCATCGAGGGGTTTTCGAAGATTGCCCTGCCCTTGTCTCGTCTGACGAGGAAATCGGTGAAATTTGAGTGGGATAGTCGTTGCGAGTCGAGCTTCCAGGAGCTCAAAGCGAGGCTTACGACGGCACCCGTGTTGACCATCCCAGACCCCACGCAGGGTTTCACTATCTATAGTGATGCCTCGAAGCAAGGTCTAGGCTGTGTTTTGATGCAAGACAGCAGGGTTGTGGCTTATGCTTCCCGTCAGCTAAAGCCGCACGAGGTGAACTACCCGACTCACGATCTTGAGTTGGCAGCAGTGGTTCACGCCCTGAAGATCTGGAGGCACTATTTGTACGGGGGACCACTGCGAGATTTATACAGACCACAAGAGCTTATAGTATATCTTCACCCAGAAGGAGCTCAACATGTGCCAGCGGCGATGGTTGGAGCTGGTGAAAGATTATGACTGAACCATCAACTATCATCTGGGTAAAGCGAACGTAGTAGCTGACGCCCTCAGCCGGAAGGGAAAGGGCGAGCTGACCTGTATGATCACTCAGCAGCGTCAGTTGATTCATGAGTTCGCCCGGATGCAGCTAGAGGTGGTCGAATCACCTCCCAAGTTGCCAGTTGTGGGAGGTATTCGAGCGATGAGAATGTGGCCCACGTTGCGAGACAGGATCCGGCGGGATCAAGCCTTCGACAAGTTTATTCGCTCGATGGTGCCTTGGAGTACAAGGGGAGGATCGTTGTGCCAAATGTTGAGGCCCTGAAGAAGGAGATCTTGGCTGAGGCGCATAGTGCTCCTTACTTGGCGCACCCCGGTAGCACCAAGATGTATCACGACCTGAAAAGGTCCTTCTGGTGGAAGGGGATGAAGAGTGATGTCGCCGAGTTTGTTGAGAAGTGTCTGATCTGCCAGCAAGTGAAGGCTGAGCACAAGGTTCCACTAGGTCTCTTACAGCCTTTAGAGATCCCGCAGTGGAAGTGGGAGAAGCTGACCATGGACTTTGTCACGGGTTTGCCGATGTCGGCCAAGCATCATGACGCAGTATGGGTATTGTGGATCGACTGACGAAGTCAGCCCATTTCATGCTTGTCAGGATGGACATGTCCATGGAGCAGCTAGCCGATGTGTATCTCCAGGGAATCGTTCGACTCCACGGCGTTCCAGCCGAGATTATATCAGATAGAGATCCCCGATTTACCGGACATTTTTGGGAGAGTCTGAACGAGTCCATGGGGACGAAGTTGAAGTTTAGCTCCGCCTATCATCCACAGACCGACGGCCAGTCGGAACGAACCATCCACACGCTTGAGGACATGCTCCGAGCTTGTGTCCTAGAGCATGGTGGTTCGTGGGAGCAGTTGATACCCACTGTGGAGTTTGCCTATAACAACAGTTACCACTCGTCGATCAAGATGGCGCCGTTCGAAGCTTTATACGGTCGCAAGTGCCGCTCACCCCTTTATTGGGATGAGGTTGGCGAGAAGCAGGTTCTCGTTTCCAAGTTAATCGAGGACACAGTGCAGAAGGTCGCCGAGATTCGAGAGAGATTGAGAGAGACTCAGAGCCTACAGAAGGCCTACGCTAACAAGCGTAGAAGGGAGCTTGAGTTCGAGCAGGGAGATAAAGTGTTCCTGAAGGTCACGCCGATGAAGGGCGTTGTCTGTTTCGGGAAGAGGGGGAAGCTGCAGCCCCGATTTATAGGGCCCTTTGAGATTCTCGAGCGAGTTAGCGTCACCGCCTATCGTCTGGCATTACCCCCAGAGCTCTCGGGTGTACACAACGTCTTCCATGTGTCGATGTTGAGGAAGTACGTGTATGACCCGAGCCATATAGTGAACTTTGACGGGCTAGAGGTCGGGCAGAACCTGACGTATAATGAGCGGCCGATAGCAGTTCTGGACCGAAAGGTCCGTCGGCTGAGAAACAGAGATATAGAGCTCGTCAAAGTATGCTGGAGTCGCCACGACGAGTCGGAAGCCACTTGGGAGAGAGAGGCCGAGATCAGAGCTCGTTTTCCAAATTTCGAGTTTTGAGATTTTCACTTGTACATATATGTACTCTCTATTTTTATGTTTTGATGTATATAGTTATGTAGTAGGAGTTCTGGCCTAGAACCTTAGTTTTGTATTTCTGAGGACGGAAATATTTTAAGGAGGATAGGTTGTAACGCCCCAAAACAGTAATGATATTCAGAACGGTTTCACTGCTCGACTATAAGTGAAATCCGTAATTTTCAGAAATTATCGAGTTATATTATTTATGCTAAATGCTCAAACATGATAAATTATTCTTTGAATAATTCTATCTCAAGTATAAGTTAAGATTAATCCATTAATTTGGGTTATTAAATAATAGCAGTTAATTCGAGAAATTACCGGACACGAACCCTAGTTGTCGTTCCGAGTATATTTCTCTAAGTCATAATCGAGAGTTGATATTTTAATACTTAGAATATTTTTCTAAGTGTATTAAAATATAAAAGTCAAGTTTTGATCATTTTAAATCGAGCCCTAGTCGAGCCTCGTGCCCGAGCCCCGAGCTCGCGCCTTAGCCGCGCCCGAGCATCCAACCGAGCCCCAAGGCATTGCCTAAAGCCTTAGTAGCATTTTGGGAAATATTTCTAAGTGTTGGGACACCAAGAGGAGCCCTTAGGTTCGGTCCAAAGTCCACTCACCCGCGCAGCCCATCTCCCCGCGCAGCCCAGTCGCGCCCTCGCGCCCAGGGCCCAGTGCCGCGCCCAGCAGGCCCAGCGACAGCCCTGCCAGCCCAACTTCATAAGCCCATTTCATATGTTTTCGGCCCAATACTCTCAAGACCCAAAGCATGCAATCATTAGGGACTTAATGAGGATTAGTTTGGGGTAAGATTGCACTAAGAAAGATTAAGCTAAGTCAACTCCATTAAGCTTGCAAAGTGGAGCATGGGTCTTTGAATATTTTATTCACCCTTGTAAGAGTTTGTCCCCCATGCATGCTCCATTCTGTCCAGACCCCTTGTGACCCATTATAATACTATTAAAGTGTCCCAAAAACCGTGCTATTGACCATGCATTCATGCCCCAAGACCACTAAGTCCATACACTTAAAATAATGAGAGATTCCCCACTCCCCACCTAGTTCTATCCGCCCTTTACCCTTTTTAAACCCCAGCCCTGAGTTGATGAGGGCTCTTGGTCCCTTTTTCATCCTAAGACTTCCTACGTTCAGCAAATATAGAGAGGAGAGTGAGATAAAGTCGAGAAGGCCAACACTTGCATCACTCGCGCGCAAGGACTCGGGGAAGGGGAAGCTTCGGGTTTGGCCGTGTTCCAGCCATTTTCTCTCGAGGCTTAGCAGTATCTAATCATTCCTTAGATTTTTCTAAGTCTTGGGAGTTCAAAAGGCTCGGCCAAATCATACCACAAGACCAACATTAGCACCAAAGCCGTGACTAAGGCTATTTTAAGCCCTAGTTCATTATTTCCATTCTCAGCCAAGGTTAGCTCGTGACTTATGACTTCATTAATTACTTTATGACATCTTAAGATTTTTCATGAAGAAAAACCCAGCCATGCATGTGATTATATGTGAGTTATGAATTTTTAAATTAAATGGCCTTAAAAATGAATTTTTAGTTCCCAACATGACTAAGTCGAAAATGTTAGTTAAATCACTCTCTAATATCATGCCATTGATGGTGTAAGAGTTTGAATAGAATTGGAGTTCATTACCTTAGTCAAATCATGCTCGAAATTATGTTAAAATGAGCCACCGAGGTCAATTATCATGCATGCGAGATATGGCATAAGTGCTAGCATACATAGTCATCATTTTTGATGTATAACATTCGGCCCTGAGTAGTTTTTCAAGTTATGAATGTTGGTTCGGGAGTTAACCTACTCGGTCATGCCATTTAGGCCTTACCGGGTAACATGCACGTGGACCCGGGGTCCACTAGTGTTTCATAGCATTTTTATGCCTATTTTATCATGTTGAGATCTTATGCCATGCATGTCACCGGAAAAGTCGCCGGAGGTCCGGCAAGGGCCGGCCTTGGTCACTGGCCGCGCACATAGCGACAGTGCCCGGCCCAGCGCCAGTCCGTGCCCGCGACAGCGTGCGCATGGCACCCGCAGCCCCGTGCCCGCGACAGCGTGCCAGCAGCGTGATGAAGATCGCGTGTCCCGATTGCCGATAAGCCACAAACCAGTGCCTTGAATCGCCGATAAATGTCTCGAGGTTTGCACAACCGCACCCCTTGAAACGATAAAATTGCAAAAGAAATCGAAAAGAGATCTAAGGCAAAGTGTTTGAACAAAAGTTCGGTTTTTCTATTAATTTCTGAATGAATATTTCAAATGACAAAAGGGCCTATTTATAGGTGCCAAACTAAGTCTATTCCTAATCTAAGAAGAACTCCTAATGCTACTAGGGCTCGAGAATTGGCTAGGCGCGAACTAGGCGCGATACTCGCGACCGAACAACTCGGTTCCGGACACGGCTAAACTTGGACGATTTATCAAAACAAACTCGGTTTCGATTATTCGTCAACTGGAATAACTAATTCCGACTGAATAAAATCCATTAATAAAATAAATGGACCGGAATTAATAACTGAGATTGAATAGCTGATAACTGGGCTCGGAACTCAAGACGAGCAGTATTAATAAAAAGAAATAGTTCAACTGAGAACTAAAAACTGTCATTTTTATTAATACAGAACTGGGCTATTACACCGTGCCCGTGCACCAGCTGGCCCGGCACGGGACCAAGCCCGGTCTAGCCGAACCCAGCCCGACCGCCCGGCCCAGTCGAGCCGGCGGTCGGGCCAGCCAGTGAACCGGCCGGTTCGACCAGCGGGTCGAGTCAGTTTTGATTCGTGATTTCTGATCAGAGTCCAGTTCCGGAAATTTCAGTATTTTTCCGAGCCAGTCCAGTCCAGTTTAATCTCGTAGATAAGTCCGAGCATTTTAGTATATATTAATTATTCTGAGCATGATACTTAGCATTATTTTGCTTAAATATTTATGTAGCCTAAGGAGAGTCGAGCCTCCGACCGCTACTCCAGCATCCGCACTTGCATATCAAATTTCAAGTTTTTCAGGTGGGGGTCATGTACTGGATGTCACATCATAGATAATATCTGTACCATGGTAGAGGTATGTTTGAGACAGTTTAGTTCCGGGTTGGGTGGCCGAGGCCTTTATACCCACCTGATGACCGTTGGGAGGGGCGAGACCCTTTCTACCCCATCGACGTGTGCACACGAGCGGCTACGGCCGAGGGTCTTTTGACCACAGATCAGGACAGACATCAGAGATCAGTTTACAGTTTCAGCTCTTATATATTTATGTTTCATGATACGTTATTATAGATGGTGTTTTGTTCAATACTGGTCTTTGCGGAGCATAGTGGTTTGCTCACGCCCTTATTATGTTTTTCAGGAGGCGGAGTCGAGCGTGTCGGATGAGCACAGATGTGGCGCAACGTGGTCATGAGAGTCGGACATATTTTACCAGCATTTTTATGTCCTAAATTTATGATCATGTGTATTTTATTCAGTTTATGTACGCATGTTATGTATTCGTATTTCGGATGCTTCGGCCAGCGAGTTTTCTAGACAGTGCGAGACAGTACAGACTACGCATGTATAATTCCATAATCCGCGAGCAGATAGTTTGGTTGCATGTTTTTATTATGTCTGCGGGCAATCCCAAGTTCAGTTTAAGTTTTATCTGCCACATCCCGCAATAAGTCAGTATTTTCGAAAATCCAGCTCGCACGTTCTTTCGAAAATAAAAGCAAAAATTTTACTCTGATTTTTAAAAGCTAGTAGTAAGGCGGGGTGTGACACTTTATGCTTATCTGTATCTACTTTTTCTGATATTTCTATACTAGCTTTATAGAAATAAGGAAATTCTCAACAGTGTGCTCGAATCTTTGTCTTGCTTTCGACATTCAATGATATTAGAATTTCCATCTATCAAGTAGATTGATTGTGCAAAATATACTCTTCTCTTATATACTTGATTCACACATCAATACTACTTGTTTCTGGACTGAGATAACTTCTTGATTTAGTCAAGATTCTATGCTTCTTAAACTTTACTCAGTTGTGGTTTTGAAACTTTGCCTCGCGCATTTTAAAACCACTAACTATACGACTTGAACAGTGTAACCATTAATAAATAGTTATACTAAACTTTAAGGAAATTGTTAATTTTCCGAAAACACCTAGCTTGTGCTAGAGTTCCGGTTAATATCTTTCTAGCTTCTTCTCGCCATTTCTTACTTATGGCTTTTAACTCATCATTTATCTTTGGGGACAAATACTTTCTCCAAAGAGATAAAAAAACATATTAGTCTTTACTTATTAAACAGACTATCTTTAACTTTCACATGTCCAGATTACTCTTGCTTAACTTCAAAAATTCTTCCGAGAAGTTTAAATAATTATCTCGGTATCTGGAATGTAATACTTATTAACGGATATCTTTTAAGTTTCGATTTTCAAGTCTTCAGGTAAACTCGGACTAATAACCCTTATTTCAGGTTTCCATAATTTTCCCGGCTAAGTGATTATTATATGTCGATACCTTAAACTTATACTCATTGATTTCTGAAAAGTACTTTGTATAGTTGTACTGTTACTAACCAGTATTAATACAAAATAACTTATAACTTAATCTTGAACTTTGCCAATTTTTAGCTTATGATATCTAACTGATAAGATATTAAAACTTCTGTCTTATAAAGATTGACTATTTTCTGAAACTTTATTTCTACGGTTCAGTTTCAAGCCTACAGGATCTTATCCGGCTTTTGGTTCTTATTTCAAACCCCCATGATTTACCCGTACTTTTTGGCTATTATATACTGAAATACCGTTACTTCTAATACTTGGCTCAAATACATAATCAACCTTTATAGTCAGATCTTAACTCAAATCTTAATCTGATGGCTTAACTTAGAATGTTCGAGTCTCTTTCTTGATCTAGTTAACTTGATAAACTAGATTTCAAACTTTAATACTTGAACATATAGACTGATTTCTAGAGTTCGGATATCTGAGTTCTTATTGAGCATAGACTTAGTAAATGTGAATTTATTTAAAAACTTGTATAAAAACTTTTTAACAACACTTACCTGGTAGTCGGTGAGGTGTGAGTGTGGTGTGGTCGGTTTTTCTGAAACTTTTTTTTTCTGAAACTTAAACTTTTAGTATACAGAGCACTTACTCTAGCTCTGATACCACCTGTAACACCCGCTCATCAGAGTAAATTTTTCGCAACTTTTACTTCGAAAATACTTATAAATCTTTCGAAATCTTTTGCGACTAACTCGGGATGCTACTCAAACCCATCTTCTTGAAAATCTATATATCTTTAAACTTTTGTCTAATACTTCTTTAGACATAAAGAAAACAGATTTCCTTTAAACTTGCATTTAACTGTACCATATTCATACTTCTCGAAATGGTAAAAACTTGAAATCGGAAATACAAGTTCAATACTTAATGTGCATAGCGGAAATACTTAAAAACGTGTTTTATTATACAGACAGATCAAATACTTAATAAATGTCCACTTGAAATAAGTGCACGACCACCACCACCACTGCTCAGCTCACACCTCCGTCCCGACCTTGTTACCTGAAAAACACAATGGGAGTGAGTACTGATCCTCTTGTACCCCGAAAAACAACCATACTAAAGTAAACAGCAATAATAATACAATATCATGATCTTTGGTATATATCTGGACTGGAAACCTGTTCCAGTAACTTAAACTGAATCTGATCGGATACTTGTGCACAATCTGATGGATATTTCTCAAGGCAACTCAAGCGGCCTCCATCAGAACTTAGGATATACTTTGAGACAACTGAATGCCTCCTCATCCCAAGCGTATAAACTTAAACTGTATACATACCTCGAACATGATATCAATATTATACTCAATGTAATACCCAGTCTGGGTCCCCACCTTTCTTCTTTTGAAAACTTTTGAAAAATGTAAGTGTTGCTCTTGGGTAGCTATATCTGCAAGCTACATAAAAATATAAACAAATATACTAAGTCTTATGCTCGTATACTCAATAAGATTTAACTCTTACTTATATGAATCTTAAAGATATTCAATAAGCTTAATATGTCTCAAATAAATATTAAGTCATCAAACATCTTAACTTTTTCCAACATCATCAACATGATTTATAAACTCATCTTAATCTTTTACTCAATCAAATACTTAATTCATCATACATCATATCTCCCAAATTTTAAATATTGGCTTATATTAAATTTTCACTTAATTAACTTGAAAGTGAAAATAAACTCAAGTCATACTTCAACTTTTAATCATAACATTTAATCATGATATTAATATGTCATACTTAATACAATCTTTATGAGATTATATACTCAACATATTAAACTAAAACTTTGCCAAATTGCTCATCACTTATATGAGAATTGATCATAATAATCTCACTTTAATAACTTGATCATATCATGAATATTCTTGCATATATACTCATCTTTACATATATGCCTTGTAATTATCATAACTCATTCATTTCTCATCTTCAAATCATGAAATTTAACAGTCATAATCTCAACTCATAATTAGACATGTCATAAAAATTTCATAATTTTAGCATGCATATACATCAAGTTATTAGAATTTAAAGTCACAGTGAACATAAAATTCATCTTGCATGTTCAACTTCAAAAATTCATAACTCAAGCTATACTTTGCCAAATCACTTAATTCTTGTTCTCATGTACTCCTCTTTTACATAAGAATCATTCATTTAAATCATACTTTTCCAGCTTATTCATATCTTTATCAACATCTCATCAAATCAAGCACATATATCATATAATTGATCTTGAACAACTTTAACTCTTTGTATTCATAGAATCAATTATAAATTTAACTTCTAAATCATGATATACTTACTTATAAACATGTAAACTCATTATCAAAACATGAACTTAAGCATAAAACTTTAAAATAAGTAAACTACCTCCTTCTTGCTAGAATCGTAACTTGATTCTTCACTTCTTCACAATTTCTATTACTTATCTCTCTTATACTCATATATATCTTTTGGTACTTTTCTTTGGTGTGAGAACTCTGATTTTTAGGCCTCTATTTATAGGCACAATTTGGAACGACATCATAATGGAGTGAAGAAATGAACAAAATAAACAATTTAAACTTATAAACTTAATTAATCATAAACTATTTTATGATTAACTTGTATTCTTATCCAAACATAATTAATCATCAAAAATGGCCTCTATCTATAGCCGTAAATGAGCTTTTTGGTAGATAAAACTTATTCCACCAAGTTTAATAAAATTCTCACCAATTGTTGAAAAAAAAATGTTAACTTAAAGACTTAGCAAAAGTTTGTTGTGATTTTCTCATCTCATTCTCACCAATTGATGACCAGACTTTCGTTCTTAATGTGATGTAATTGATTCCATGTATTATTGAAAAAATGTCACCATTCATCATATAAAAATCTTTGGAACAAAATAATAAAAATAATAAAAATCATCCCTTTTTTTATTTATGCATTTTCTTTCAAAATGGCTGATTTTTAAAACTCTTTTACTGAAAATTAATGCTCATATATGGTCTTGGATCATGCTAATAAACCGAGAATAATACAATTTACGGAACTCAATTCGAACTTAAAACGAACGTTTACCGTAAAACTGAAAATTCTAAAATTTAAATCCTTTACTCTCAGTTTTTCTTCAATTTAATAAACATATTGCTTCTTAGGATCTAATATAATTATCTTGAAATATTCTACATTTACGGAACCACCTTCGGACTTAAACCGAACGATTACTGTAAAATCGAAATTCTAAAAATTTCGGTTTCTCTTAAAATAATTTAAATAGACTATAATGTCTAAATAAATTTTCTCACTTCTTTGAACATTTATCACTTAAATGTTCATGGATACTTAACGCACTTCGAGACTTAACTTGTATCAACTTATGCTAAAGCTCAATATTATTATCTTATCTTGATGACTTGAACACTTAGAAAAATTCTAAGTATTTAGTACTAAGACTCGGCTATTTCTTAAGTAAGTTCAACTCATGACCGAACATACTTGAGTTCAGTTCACTACTTATCTTAAACTATTAATCAAAATATACTCAATTTCGATTATTTGTTATCTTATATTGATTAATCCCGTCTTATAAATTCATTTATAAAAATAAACAGACCGGAATTAATTAATTACTGAACTGGCTCGATTACTGAATAAAATTTAACTGAGAATACTTTCGACTTAAAGTCGAACTTTTAACTGAATAACTTAATAACTGGCTCGGAACTAGGAACGAGCATTATTAATAAAAGTAATTAGTTCAACTTAGAATAATTACTTTTATTAATTATTGAATGAGATATTACAATCTACCCCCCTTAAAACTATTTCCGTCCTCGGAAATACTGAAACTGAGATATATACAACTATGTTTATATATATATATATTTATATATATATATATATATATAATATATCATAACTCAAAATCTAGAAAACGAGTGCTAATATTAATTTCTCACTTCCCAGGGGCATTTAACTCTATGTGGCTATTCCATTTTATACTTACGAGGAAATATCTCAATTCCTCAGCCAATGAACTTTCTGGTCCAAAACTTCTATCGGGTGGTCCTCGTAGGTTAAATCTTACTGAAACTCATTGTGCGAAAGCACATACTCTGAATCGCACACATACTTAAGTAACTTTGTTACTTAAAACTTTATGCACACTGGACAACTTTAGAGAAGAATTGATATAAAAAACTTGTTTGACTGCCTATGCAATACATTGCATACGATTTACCCACTACTCGGGGCCCTTCGGTTGCGGAACATCTATATGCCTTGTACCTTAATGTCGATGTCACTTGTAATCATTAACAAGTCACATCTCCATTCTATACTTGCTTCTCTTCCGAGAAACCTTTTTAGTCAATATTTTGATATTTACTTCAACTTCTCCGACTTAACTATAATCGAGAATTTCGTTGAACTTCTGTTCTGATGTGGAATAACTTGACCATTCTCTGGTCATACCACAAGTCCAACCATTAAGGTAAACTTTATCTACCTTTAATGATTCAACTGTCATAATAATGTCGCAACATCTCACTTATTGCCGACATCTCTCTGATTTCAACTGCATTAAATGCATACTAGCTGTGCATCTTCTGACATTCAGTATAATATAATCATACCCGAAAACTTATCTCATACTCATCTTTCTTTTATAAACATACTTGGAAATCCTTCCATCTTCTTCAGCAATGGTCCGATTTCACCAATGGATTTAGCACTGCTAAAAATCCAAAAATTCTATTCTTTTCTTCCTCTTAATATCATAAAGAGAATTTATCGAGCTCGTGTAGAAAGGTTGAGAGTACTTATGCTCAATAATATCCCAAATGATATAAGATGGCTGATTGAAGCAAAAGTCCGTCTGTCTGCGAATATCCCAATGCATACAAGGATCTGTCAGGTATGGATAAAAGCACTTTTGCCAAGAAACATAGAGCAAAAAGAATAGACGGCTGCTATAAATGTGCTCGCTGGAACTGTGACACTAGCTGTACTTCTTTGGGCTTTGTCTCAATTAATCGAGAAGATAAAATAACTTTCATCAAGAATGGCTTGAGTATGGAATCTCTGGATCAAACTATTCAGCAGATTCTTGATACACATTCTAGTGGATATGTGCATCGAGAACTAACGTCTTTATGGCTTCTGCTCAAACATGAAGAAAAGCTCTATAGTTTGAAAAATATTATTTTCACTGATAATGTTTGTCAACACTGTTCTTGATAGTACCGATGTACTGTATATAGATCTTATTGCTTCTGACAGATAAGAGTCATTTAAAACTCAACTTCTTTCTTGTCGAGACTTTTCTTCTTTAAAAGGCAAATCTATCTTCTTAGCCAAGTATCTCTCAAAATAAATGGCTACTGCCGAGTCTTCTCAAGGTATCAAACTTCTTCAACCAATCAAAACTGTGTGTATTCTTGGTGGTTCTAAATTTGTAAACGTTCCTCACAACATCTATGTTGTAAGCCAACTGGTGAAAGAGTTGGGAAAACATAAAATCAACATACTTTATGGTGGAACTAGTATCTATTTCTTTAACAACCTCTTAATGGCTGCTAAATGCTTTGATATCCAGGTGAGAAGTATCCTTCCTTTTTATCTCACTTCATCAAAGGTTGTCAAAGATTCTGCTACTTTGATGATAACTCTTTCAATTTATGAATGTTTGATGTCTATGATATCTGGTTGTGATGCTTTCATCGTTCTTCCTGGTGGATATGCAACTTTAATGACTACTTTTACCCTTGCTACTTGGGCAGAAATGAAATTTCATACCAAGTCTATTGGTCTGTTAAATTTCAATAACTTTTTCCACCACTTGCTTGGATTTCTAGATGAAGGAGTGTATCAAACTTTTATATCTCCTTTCCAAAGAGAAATATTCAAGTCTGCTGACACTTCCTCTGAACTTATCAAGAAACTTCAAAACAACATCTCAACAGTTCAAGATTCTGTGGAAACTCCAGGATTCAAACGCAAGCGAGCATTTGATCCTTTAGATCTATCTTTATGAAACTACAGCCATGATGGGTGGCAGAGTTATGGAGTCTTGTGCTCTAGAGACGCACCCTCCCTTTATGCAATATAACTTTGTACTAGTTGAGAATTCCTTTATGCTTATCTGTATCTACGTTTTCTGCTATTTCTATACTAGCTTTTTAGAAATAAGGAAATTCTCAAGAGTGCGCTCGAATCTTTGTCTTGCTTTCGACATTCAATGATATTAGAATTTCCATCTATCAAGTAGATTGATTGTGCAAAATATACTTTTCTCTTATATACTTGATTCACACATCAATACTACTTGTTTCTGGACTGAGATAACTTCTTGATTTAGTCAAGATTCTATGCTTCTTAAACTTTACTCAGTTGTGGTTTTGAAACTTTGCCTCGCGCATTTTAAAACCACTAACTATACGACTTGAACAGTGTAACCATTAATAAATAGCTATACTAAACTTTAAGGAAATTGTTAATTTTCTGAAAACACCTAGCTTGTGCTAGAGTTCCGGTTAATATCTTTCTAGCTTCTTCTCGCTATTTCTTACTTATGGCTTTTAACTCATCATTTATCTTTGGGGACAAATACTTTCTCCAAAGAGATAAAAAAACATATTAGTCTTTACTTATTAAACAGACTATCTTTAACTTTCACATGTCCAGATTACTCTTGCTTAACTTCAAAAATTCTTCCGAGAAGTTTAAATAATTATCTCGGTATCTGGAATGTAATACTTATTAACGGATATCTTTTAAGTTTTGATTTTCAAGTCTTCAGGTAAACTCGGACTAATAACCCTTATTTCAGGTTTCCATAATTTTCCCGGCTAAGTGATTATTATATGTCGATACCTTAAACTTATACTCATTGATTTCTGAAAAGTACTTTGTATAGTTGTACTGTTACTAACCAGTACTAATACAAAATAACTTATAACTTAATCTTGAACTTTGCCAATTTTTAGCTTATGATATCTAACTGATAAGATATCAAAACTTCTGTCTTATAAAGATTGAGTACTTTCTGAAACTTTATTTCTACGGTTCAGTTTCAAGCCTACAGGATCTTATCCGGCTTTTGGTTCTTATTTCAAACCCCCATGATTTACCTGTACTTTTTGGCTATTATATATTGAAATACCGTTACTTCTAATACTTGGCTCAAATACATAATCAACCTTTATAGTCAGATCTTAACTCAAATCTTACTCTGATGGCTTAACTTAGAATGTTCGAGTCTCTTTCTTGATCTAGTTAACTTGATAAACTAGATTTCAAACTTTAATACTTGAACATATAGACTGATTTCTAGAGTTCGGATATCTGAGTTCTTATTGAGCATAGACTTAGTAAATTTGAATATATTTAAAAACTTTTATAAAAACTTTTTAACAACACTTACCTGGTAGTCGGTGAGGTGTGAGTGTGGTGTGGTCGGTTTTCTTCAAACTTTTTTTTTCTGAAACTTAAACTTTTAGTATACAGAGAACTTACTCTAGCTCTGATACCACCTGTAACACCCCGCTCATCAGAGTAAATTTTTCGCAACTTTTACTTCGAAAATACTTATAAATCTTTCGAAATCTTTTGCGACTAACTCGGGATGCTACTCAAACTCATCTTCTTGAAAATCTATTTATCTTTAAACTTTTGTCTAATACTTCTTTAGACATAAAGAAAACAGATTTCCTTTAAACTTGCATTTAACTGTACTATATTCATACTTCTCGAAATGGTAAAAACTTGAAATCTGAAATACAAGTTCAATACTTAATGTGCATAGCGGAAATACTTAAAAACGTGGTTTATTATACAGACAGGTCAAATACTTAATAAATGTCCACTTGAAATAAGTGCACGACCACCACCACCACTGCTCAGCTCACACCTCCGTCCCGACCTTGTTACCTGAAAAACACAATGGGAGTGAGTACTGATCCTCTTGTACTCTGAAAAACGCCCATACTAAAGTAAACAGCAATAATAATACAATATCATGATCTTTGGTATATATCTGGACTGGAAACCTGTTCCAGTAACTTAAACTGAATCTGATCGGATACTTGTGCACAATCTGATGGATATTTCTCAAGGCAACTCAAGCGGCCTCCATCAGAACTTAGGATATACTTTGAGACAACTGAATGCCTCCTCATCCCAAGCGTATAAACTTAAACTGTATACATACCTCGAACATGATATCAATATTATACTCAATGTAATACCCAGTCTGGGTCCCCACCTTTCTTCTTTTGAAAACTTTTGAAAAATGTAAGTGTTGCTCTTGGGTAGCTATATCTGCAAGCTACATAAAAATATAAACAAATATACTAAGTACTATGCTCGTATACTCAATAAGATTTAACTCTTACTTATCCGAATCTTAAAGATATTCAATAAGCTTAATATGTCTCAAATAAATATTAAGTCATCAAACATCTTAACTTTTTCCAACATCATCAACATGATTTATAAACTCATCTTAATCTTTTACTCAATCAAATACTTAATTCATCATACATCATATCTCCCAAATTTTAAATATTGGCTTATATTAAATTTTCACTTAATTAACTTGAAAGTGAAAATAAACTCAAGTCATACTTCAACTTTTAATCATAACATTTAATCATGATATTAATATGTCATACTTAATACAATCTTTATGAGATTATATACTCAACATATTAAACTAAAACTTTGCCAAATTGCTCATCACTTATATGAGAATTGATCATAATAATCTCACTTTAATAACTTGATCATATCATGAATATTCTTGCATATATACTCATCTTTACATATATGCCTTGTAATTATCATAACTCATTCATTTCTCATCTTCAAATCATGAAATTTAACAGTCATAATCTCAACTCATAATTAGACATGTCATAAAAATTTCATAATTTTAGCATGCATATACATCAAGTTATTAGAATTTAAAGTCATAGTGAACATAAAATTCATCTTGCATGTTCAACTTCAAAAATTCATAACTCAAGCTATACTTTGCCAAATCACTTAATTCTTGTTCTCATGTACTCCTCTTTTACATAAGAATCATTCATTTAAATCATACTTTTCCAGCTTATTCATATCTTTATCAACATCTCATCAAATCAAGCACATATATCATATAATTGATCTTGAACAACTTTAACTCTTTGTATTCATAGAATCAATTATAAATTTAACGTCTAAATCATGATATACTTACTTATAAACATGTAAACTCGTTATCAAAACATGAACTTAAGCATAAAACTTTAAGATAAGTAAACTACCTCCTTCTTGCTAGAATCGTAACTTGATTCTTCACTTCTAAATTCTTCACTTCTTCACAATTTCTATTACTTATCTCTCTTACACTCATATATATCTTTTGGTACTTTTCTTTGGTGTGAGAACTCTGATTTTTAGGCCTCTATTTATAGGCACAATTTGGAACGACATCATAATGGAATGAAGAAATGAACAAAATAAACAATTTAAACTTATAAACTTAATTAATCATAAACTATTTTATGATTAACTTGTATTCTTATCCAAACATAATTAATCATAAAAAATGGCCTCTATCTATAGCCATAAATGAGCTTTTTGGTAGATAAAACTTATTCCACCAAGTTTAATAAAATTCTCACCAATTGTTGAAAAAAAATGTTAACTTAAAGACTTAGCAAAACTTTGTTGTGATTTTCTCATCTCATTCTCACCAATTGATGACCAAAATTTCGTGCTTAATGTGATGTAATTGATTCCATGTATTATTGAAAAAATGTCACCATTCATCATATAAAAATCTTTGGAACAAAATAATAAAAATAATAAAAATCATCCCTTTTTTTTTATTTATGCATTTTCTTTCAAAATGGCTGATTTTTATAACTCTTTTACTGAAAAGTAATGCTCATATATGGTCTTGGATCATGCTAATAAACCGAGAATAATACAATTTACGGAACTCAATTCGGACTTAAAACGAACGTTTACCGTAAAACTGAAAATTCTAAAATTTAAATCCTTTACTCACAGTTTTTCTTCAATTTAATAAACATATTGCTTCTTAGGATCTAATATAATTATCTTGAAATATTCTACATTTACGGAACCACATTCGGACTTAAACCGAACGATTACCGTAAAACTGAAATTCTAAAAATTTCGGTTTCTTTTAAAATAATTTAAATAGACTATAATGTCTAAATAAATTTTCTCACTTCTTTGAACATTTATCACTTAAATGTTCATGGATACTTAATGCACTTCGAGACTTAACTTGTATCAACTTATGCTAAAGCTCAATATTATTATCTTATCTTGATGACTTGAACACTTTAGAAAAATTCTAAGTATTTAGTACTAAGACTCAGCTATTTCTTAATTAAGTTCAACTCATGACCGAACATACTTGAGTTCAGTTCACTACTTATCTTAAACTATTAATCAAAATATACTCAATTTCGATTATTTGTTATCTTATATTAATTAATCCCGTCTTATAAATCCATTTATAAAAATAAACAGACCGGAATTAATTAATTACTGAATTGGCTCGATTACTGAATAAAATTTAACCGAGAATACTTTCGACTTAAAGTCGAACTTTTAACTGAATAACTTAATAACTGGCTCGGAACTAGGAACGAGCATTATTAATAAAAGTAATTAGTTCAACTTAGAATAGTTACTTTTACTAATTACTGAATGGGGTATTACATATCAGCCCTAATGAGTTCTTCAAATATCGAATGCACGATCGGGACGTCAAATTGTTGTCAATTCTTTTTGTTCAGAGGTTGTTTCAGCAGTTTGTTGTGGACGCTTATACAATGGTAGAGGGATTTCGGCTTAGATACATCCGTTTTAATCAGAATAACTTGAGAATCGAATCGTACAGCAGGCTATCCGACGCTGTGTTGCGCGGTGACACAGATCCTAGTTCTCAAGGCAAATGAATTAAATTCCATCATCCTTTCTGGGTGGCCCGAGATATACGATTTAGAACTATCAGGATGCGATGGCCATTTTTCGTTGGACTGGTTATCCTGACATTTTCATAACCTTCACTTGCAATCTGAAGTGGCCCGAAATCAGTCGTTTTCTTGCTGAGAAGAACCTCAACCCAGAGGATCGTCCTAATATAATTTGTCGGGTTTTTAAGACCAAGTTGGATGCATTGATGAGGGTTGTTCGACAAAACAAGATGTTTGGAGAGGTGAATGCAGGTATTTTTCAAACTATTTTTTAAGTGATTTATTTATATTTTTTATTTTTATTATATGTTTCGCATTGTATTATTTTTTACTTAAGTATGAATCTACTGCAGCAATCTACACAATTGAATTCCAAAAACGTGGCCTTCCACATGCGCATATCTTGATTTTCCTTGCCAAGGAATACAAGATACAGACTACTGATGGCATAGATAAAATAATTTCTGCGAAAATACCGGATGAGGCCACAGATCCATTTTACTATGCCGCTGTTAGAGATCATATGATGCACGGCCCCTGTGGACGTGTTTGCCCGAAATCTCCGTGTATGGCAAACTATTGTTGCACAAAACATTTTCCTAAAAAGTTCTCCGAAACCACGACTCTCGATGAAGAAGGCTATCCACGATACAGACGCCGTGATAATGGCAGGACCATAGAAAAAAATGGTATTCCATTGGATAGCAGATACGTTATGCCTCATAACAGAAAATTGCTCATGAAGTACGGCGCGCACATAAATATGGAGTGGTGCAACCAGTCGAGATCGATCAAATATTTGTTCAAGTACGTGAACAAGGGGAACGATCGTGTTACAGCCACCTTCCATGCGTCCAATGGAGATGAGTCCTCAAGCAGGCCAGTTGACGAGGTGAAGATGTACTATGATTGTCGATACGTTTCATCTTGTGAGGCTGCGTGGCGGTTGTTGGATTATGAGATTCAATACAAGCACCCATCAGTTGAGCGCTTGAATTTCCACCTCGAGAACGAGCATCCGTGCTACTATGACAATGAAGTTCCGATCGATGAAGTGGTTAACAAAAATAAAAATGCCGGCAACAAATTCTTAGCTTGGATGGAAGCTAACAAGAAGTATCCCGAAGCTAGGAAACTGACGTACGTTGAGGCTCCCACCAAATTTACGTGGCACTCGAAAACCAACAGTTGAGAGCCTAGGAAAGGAAGTGACCGAATCACGCGTTTGTACTTCGTCCCCTCTGGTGCTGGTGACATATATTACTTGAGGTGTCTTCTCAACGTTGTTCGAGGTGCAACGTGCCATCGTAACTATATGAAGTTGGACGGAGTACAACACGATTCCTATCGTGATGCGTGTTATACCCTCGATCTGGTTGAGGACGACAAATAGTACATTGAAGGGATTATCAAGGCAAGCCAGTGGTCGAGTGCCAATTCATTGAGAAACCTTTTTGCTACTTTGTTGTCTTCTGATACTCTCGGTATACCGGAGTTCGTGTGGGAATCATGCTGGCCTTACCTATCGGATGACGTATTATATAATCGTCAGAGGGTTTTACACTACCCAGGTAAATGAATCAATTACGGTCACATATATTTTTTTTCTTTTTCTCTTATGTCTTTATATTTATAAACTTTATATATTGTTGTTACAGAATTGGTTTTGAGCGATGATGAAGTAAAGAATCTGGCATTGACGGAGGTTGAAAAAAATTTGCGCAGACGTGGTGCGAGTCTACGCGAATATAGTACAATGCCTTTTCCTAATCTCGATCGTAATGAGGCATCCACGAACAGACTGGTAATGGACGAGTTGAATTACGATCGTCATGCACTCGCTACTGAGAATCAGGAGTTGGTTGCCAATATGACTGATGAGCAGCGCAATGTTTATGACTCGACAATGGACTCTGGAGGGCGTTGTCTTCTGCTTTTAGATCCAAAGGTGAAATTGTGTTGAACATTGCATCGAGCGGTATTGCATCACTTTTGCTTCCCGGCAGACGCACTGCTCATTCACGATTCAAAATCCCACTAAACCCAATGGAAGGTTCTACATGCGATATTAGCCAGCAGAGTCCTTTGGCCGAACTGATCATACGATGTCGGTCGATCATTTAGGATGAAGCCCCGATGATAATCAAATATTGCTTCCAGACGGTTGACAACACCTTGCGAGCCTTAATGGAAGCAGTTGATCCATCGAGGAAAAATCTCCCATTTGGCGGAAAGTGTGTTGTGTTAGGTGGGGATTTCAGACAGATACTCCCCGTTGTCCCTAAAGGCAGTCGAAGTGACATAGTTAATGCGACCATCAATTCATCCAAGTTGTGACGCGATTGTATCGTTCTGAGACTTACTCGCAATATGAGGCTTCGAAGCCTTGGTGGGGGCGATGAGTATGTTGAGTTCAGGAACTTCTCTGAGTGGCTTGCAAACATCGGCGACGGTACAGTCGGTGAATCGAACGACGGTTGTGCCGATATCGACATCCCCGACGATTTTCTTCTACACTCACAAGGGGATCCTATTGGTACTATTGTTGAGAGTACCTACCCCATGTTCAGGAGTGCAGGTGACGATCTTAGCTATCTAAAGGACAGAGCCATACTCGCTCCCACACTTGATGTGGTTGAGTCCATTAACGAGTACATGAGCTCACTGAACTCATCCGAGGGAAGGACTTACTTGAGTTCAGACACCCCGTGCAAGTCAGATGCTGGATATGATTCTCTTCAGGATCTTCACACTCCTAAGTTTCTCAATGGGATCAGGTGCTCTGGCCTTCCAAATCATAAACTGCACCTCAAGGTCGGCACTCCAGTGATGCTTCTCAGAAACATTGATCACTCCATGGGGTTGTGCAACAGTACTGTTCATCAAAATTCAATTTGTCATCTACGTTTCCCTTTATCTTTGTACATTTTTGAGTGAGATGATTTTGTTTTCTGAGTTTTGATGTCAACAGGTACACGGTTGGTTATCACTATGCTCAGCAGCCATGTCCTCAGATGCAGGATTTTAACCGGTGCCAGAGCTGGTGACAAGGTTCTTATTCCTAGGCTTACAATCATACCATCCGATTTGAGGGTACCGTTCAAATTTCAGCGCAGACAATTTCCGCTCATGGTCTCATATGCTATGACTATCAACAAGAGTCAAGGCCAATCACTGTCCCACGTCGGATTACTATTGAAGAACTCTGTATTCAGTCATGGACAGTTGTATGTGGCACTATCTAGAGTTACGAATCAAAGGGGTCTGAAGATAATGATTTGTGGTGATGGAGATCTTGACGATAGAAAAATCACGAACGTTGTATATAAAGAAGTGATTAATAATATTTAGATTTAGATTTTATTGGTTAACTTTTTTCTCAACGATCATGTTATGAATTTTACAATTATTTTTTTATTTTTTTTTATTTTTTCCTCTATCGTATATTTTTCTGTGCGTGTGCACGGGTCAAAAGCTAGTAGTTTATAAAAATACGTGAACTTCAAAAAAAAGTAAATCTATATATATATATAATTGCTGGCTAATAGCATTTAATAAAATATTTAATAAAAATGATTTTGATTTTCCTCCAAAAACCGTTACAAACTTTATCGTTTATGTCTCTCTCTATATTTAATTACCAACAATAAATTTAACAATATTAATTATTGTTTACCATCTTTTTATGTTACAATCTTCATTATTATTATTAATCCATCAAATCTAATTAATGCTAAAATATTTCATTGCACTTTTTTATGGTTAATTGAAACAAAACCGTTACACTTTATATTAATGGAGTAATAATTACATTATTTTATTATATCATGTAATAGTTGTTATTAAAACTAATAACTATAGTTTACACTAAATGATATATGAAAATTACATAAACATAAAAAAATATTGTAAACTTTTTGCTAAAGTTATTTATTCTAAAATTAATATTATATTTTTTTTAATCTTATTTAGCGATTGTATTTTTAAATAAGTTAATTTATTTTAATGTTGTATTAAAATTTCTTATAATCGCATAATCAAATGTTATAATAAATTTAATATTTTTAAGCTAATAAATTGCCGATCTCTCAAAATTACATTATTTATTATATTTTATGTAATTAATATAGTGGTTCATATGCAATCAAATAGTTATGTATTATTTATTTTAACCAATGATCAAATTTTAAAAAATGATATCATTATCTTATTTATATTTTATTATCATATGCATATATATAACTTATAATACTCTATGTTTAAAATATAATATCATTGTGTAACTATAATTTTAATACTAACATAAATATAACTTCTAATATTCTATTTATACTGCAAATGCACAGGGTCGAATACTAGTTGAGATAACTGTTAGCTTTTCAAGCCAATCAGTTACAAAAAAAACCTCCAAGCTTTTATTTAAGAAAAAAAACCACCGAATAAGAAAACAACATACATACAATTGCTAATATGGATAATGGATGAATAAACTGCCAGAAAAATATTAAAAAATCAGCACTCTTAAAGTTGCTGGAGCCGAAAAAAAAAAGTTAAATAGAATAAAATCAAAACACAATAACAAAGGGAGTTCAAGCACTAGATGAAGACTATTAGTTCCCATTTTAAGAAAACGAATATATATGAAATTTATTTAAAAAATTATGCATAAAAAGCATACATCCCCATGTATATATATTAGGGGTGAGCATGGGTCGGTACGGTTCGGAGATTGATAAATCTCCAGAACCGAACCGAAGTTCGGAGATCACTAAAATTCGATCTCCAGAACCGTACCAAAAAACGGTTCGGTCCAGTTCGGAGATTTTTATTTTTCGGTTCGGTTCGGTTCTGGTTTCGGGACTATCGGAACGGTTCGGCTCAGTTTGGTTCGGTTCGGTTATTCGGAGATTTCTTATCATTTTTTAAATTTTTTTGAATGACCACCTAGTTATATTTTATTTTTTATATGTTTTTTTTTCAAATCCAACATTCATTAATACTTCATCATACTAAAGAATTTATTTTTAAATCAACTTTAGAAGTAACCCTAAATTTTAGTTAAGACTAAATTCAACTAACATTGAAAATTTAAATTCAAACAAAATATAATACAGTTTTATATTAAAGTAATATTAATTTAACCTTCCATACCATGTTAGTTATAAGATAAACTAAGGGTAAGTATCGACAACTTTAAGTAAAGCTTGAATTATTTTTTTTTAAATCTTTAACCTTTCATTCTATTTATTTTTTTTTTAAACATGAAAAATTCAATTGTAGATCAAGTATTACTAAACATGAAATGTAAGTGAATCTTAGTTGTTATTACTATATTTTATTTGCATTTTAAAAATTCTCAAATTATATAGAATCAAAGTTGACATAAAATATATTAATAACACGCATCTATTTTTATATTTCGGTTCTTAATTTCGGTTCTTCGGTTCGGTACAGTACGGGACGGTTCGGTTCGGTTCTCGGTACGGATATTTATGAAATCTCCAGAAACGTACCAATTATTTTTTCGGTTCGGTTTGGTTCGGAGAAAGTCAAACGGTCAACGGATATTTTTCGGTTCAGAATGATTTTGGTTCGGTTTCGGTACGGTTCGGAATTCTTCGAGTCCCATACTCAACCCTAATATATATATATATATATGTATATATGAAATTTATTTAAAAAATCATTCATAAAAAGCATACATCCCCATGTATATATATATATATATCTTATCTCTCTCTTATCTCTCTTATCTATATATGAAGAAGTTAAGCCTCTTCTATGAGTGACACATGTCCAATTTTGTGTTCTTAAAAAACTGCCACGTGTCCAATTTTATTTACAATTTGAGCTACTTTGTTTTGCTATTTTGGTTGCACTATTTGCCCATTTCGTGGCTTCCAATACAATTCATTGGTGAATTTAATTTCTGTGTACCTTTTGCCAGAATTCCGGGTCAACACAATCCCTTTCTCGCACAATTCTCGCACACGCAAGTTGGATGGAGACGGGAGCAGGTAAAATCCCTCTTACAAACCCTACCCAACCAAATTACTCTCAATTACAATTCTCAAAAGAACTACAATGACGACGCGGATGATGACACTACCAGTCCACCAACTCAGCCAGCTCCGGCAACGGCTTTATCAAGGGTTTCTTCGCCTTCTCCCGCCGAGAATTGAGCCCTAGGGCCTCCGACACCTCCTCGGAGCTCCACCCGCCTTTTTGGAGCACATCGGGGAACCGATCCGCTTTCATAGGCAGGGCGTCCATTATCATCTGGTTGTCGACCATCACCATCCCGCTATCAAATAAACCCGACACCAGCACCCCAGATTCCGACCATCCGCCCTCCCTCTGAACCGGCCCAATTCCGGTCACGTAGCCGTCAGACCCACGCAGGCGCCTCGGATGTCAGCATGTCGATGTGCTTCTCTGGTGAGGACGAGGACGAATTTTAATTCCTACGCCAGACTGTTGTGTTGTTGCTCAAGATTCATGAAGAAGAATCCGATTGGGAAGGTGAGAACAAATCGCTTTGCAGTATTGTTCTTTTGAGTTCATGCTGTTTTTTCGCTGCTTCATTTCTTTTGAGATTTCTCTCATTAGATTCTCTTGCCTGAAAAACCCGATTACTGTGTTTTCGAGAGCAATTGCGTGTTTATATAATTGTTGTGGTGGAATATTTAGGTTCATATTATTCATATGATGAATAAATTGATGTTCTAGGTGATGGAATTTTACTTCCAACGTAGTTTGAGATACTTTAGAATTCTGCACAGAGTTGATAGATCTCTTTTATTTTTATGGTTGCTTTGTTTTTCCTTGGCAACATATGGAGTTTTGTTTACTGTGCCCTGCTCTAAATGCATTCCATCCCTTTGTTTCCCTACTTGCCATATTTGACTCAGACAAATTAAAATGAAGAACTAAAAAAAGATACGAGGGAAAGAAGAGGTTTGTTGTACATCCCCAGTTTTACTTAATATGAAAGTCAAAACTATTTTCTTCCTGCAGGTATATCTATGGAGGGTGATGACATACATTTGGTGGAAATGTCTCACCAAAGAGAGATGAATATGGATGACCACATTACTCCTGAAAAAAAGGTAACCTAACTCTTATTCTTTTCTCTACCCGTTTTTTCTTTCTGTTTCAACTTTTATACCTATCATTTTCCTGTACACTTGCATATTACTTATATGTATGGCGATGTGTTTCTTATTGAGTGGCAAAGAACGAGTATCCACTAATATCTATTGTGGTTAATTACCTGATGCAGATCTATGACTGGTGTCCTGCATGCAAAAGAAAAGAGAGTGAACTGTGATTTGTATTGATATTTTTCAAAATAGACGTCAAATGTAACAACCATGTGTCTTGTTCCTTCTTAACTGCCTGAACAGACAAAAATCCTTATCAATTCTGGAGATTATGGTTTCCTGCACTTTTGTGATGCCGTTCTTTTTCTTTTTTCCTTCTTTTTGTTTTTAGTAAGAGCTCAAAAGAAGGACGTAGTGATACCAGTGCTTGGACTGACACGGCTTTAGAATGAGCTCAAAAGGCAAAGATGAAGTATGTCATAAACTACATAACTAACCCCTACACTTAACATAATAAAAAATAAATAATCAATGCTTAAAAGTTATGAAATGCTCTGCTATGGTATAATAACTACCTTCCTGATGATTGTAGTCACATCTATGAACAAATATCAGTAGGGCCATTTTTAATTTTATTATATATTTTTGGCTGGACCTTGTATTTTGTGGCCAGTTATTTAGAAGCGTAAAATGAGGCCACAACACTTGCTTCAAACGAACAGGGGAAGAAAAAATCGAACCCCGATGCGGAACTGGTCTCCGATGGTGATTTTCTTTAACCCAGTTCTTCAGCTGCATCTAGATCTAGTCGGCGTAACTCGGCTTTTAGGTTCTATCCATGAAATGCTACGAAACTTGCTCTATAATATCACATTTGTGATGCATTTCTTTATCACTGAGTTTTTTTGTTGGGCTTTTCTAGCAAATATCTACATTCATGCTTTATCTCAATAAATTTGACTTATTCAAAAAGAAGTTTCTAAAAATAAGGAGTTATAAGAATGTCGCATGTTAGACCTAAGAGGACACTTGTATGAGATTGGATTACAATTCATTTTATATATTATTTTTTTTATATTAAACTCCTCTGAATGTATGTGATATGTTCAAAGATTATCATCCAGTATCTAATTAATACCAAGAAACTGAGAGTGCATATAAGTAAATGGTTTTCTTGCGTCTTCTTTTCAGAATGGAAGTTGTAGAATACGCTTGCTTTAGGTATTATAGTCTTATAGCTTCTATGTATCTTCTCATGAGTGTTATTTATAATTTTTTGTTCTCAGTTTCTATATGAATCTGTGACTCTGTGTAACTGTGTCCAATTTATATCCTTTTTTTTTTGTTATTGCTAATATATGTGTTTTAATTACATACGTATCAGACATGAAAGAAGCTGAGGTTTAATTCTCTTCAAATGGGTTGTTCGATTTTGATTTTGTGTGTAAAATCTGTCAACTTTCATTTGGTGTTAGTTGGATACTTCATAGTATAGATTGGTTGAGATGATTAAGTTAACTATTTCTGTAATTGTATAATAGCTATAGTTTGTTTTTTGTTGTAGACCTAAAAGAGCAGTTCTTGGAAGATTCACAACTAGATTTTCATTTAGTGACAGACGGTTGGCTTTCCATTCTTTTGTTCTTTTTCGTGTGTGATTTTTTTAAGAGTTGAAAAGCTGCGGTCATTCACGAGGTATGCATTTCTTATTGTCTTTCAATAATGTCCAGTAAATTTCTTTTTTTGTGTGTGTGTGTGTGTGTGTGTGTGAAAACATCGATCTTTGCGTGAGGTCGCTAACAGTTGTTCTTAAACATGACTTGGGATTTATATATTGATATCTAAGTTTGGTTTTATTTTATTTTTTTATTTTTTTGTTCTTGTACTTTTGGGCAATGTTCTTTCTCTTGCAGGACCGTGAAAGTTGAAAGATAACTTATACCAGATTTTAATATGCCTATGAATTTTAATAACTTTTACTGTATTCAAATCACGGCCCATCTAAAACTTGAAAAGCAGCCAAGGCTTGTATATGAAATAAAAGGAATTTTTTTATCTAATAAACGAATTTTCTTACAAAGTTGCTGGCTTGGCGGAAAATTTTCTGTCAGACAGTTTGATGCAAGTTTTGCTCATAAGTTATAATTACAATCTATACGACAACATAACTTCTTTTCCTTTTTCCTTTTATCACCATCCTCCCCAGTTTTGATGGCTTAATTTACTTTTATTACCGGTCCTTAGTGCTTGTGATTCAACAAACAGCTAATTACTTTCCATGTACATTTGCAGGTTAAAGCTTTTCTTAGGGGAGATTCTCTTCCATTCTCGGTCGGACTGTTCGAGGGTATAGCATTCTAGGTGAACATGTACACTCAGTGTAATAATATGAGGATCTTGAAACAATGTCAAGTTAACATACATAATAATGTAAAGGGTTGCAACAACTGCCTAAAAAGCTGTGTAATGAGGTCTTTGTGGTGAAAAATTATTTTGTGAACAAACAGTGTTGAAAAGAATACAACTTTTTATAAAACCTTTTTGTAATCATTTTGTCGGGCTTTAGAGAGCTCTTGTTAGTTGTGGTGAAAATTGGAGACTTTATGTGTACTCAGTTGAAGATTTCAAATTTTGTTCAAATTTATTTAACATAAACTTTATTTGTATCAAATTTAGTAACAATGTTTAAAACATATAAATAAATTAGACTAATCATTTCAAGAGACGACAAATTTTTATTATATTTTAGACCAAAATATGACCTGCAACAAGTGATGACAAATTTTTAGTGTATTTTTAGACTGAATTTGAGAATTTTTAGTGTATTCTTAGACTAAATTTGAGTCCGCCGTGCGTGCACGGCGTAACCCAACTAGTATCCATATATGAAGAAGTAAGGCCTTTTGTAGTGGTGACACGTGTCCAGTTTTGGTGTGTTAAAAAATTGACAAGTGTCCAACTTTAATTACAATTTTGCCACCCATTTTCATTGCACATTTTTGGCACTTATTTTTTCTTTGGCTAAGAAAAAATGGGACCAAATAAGATTTATCTCCTCTCCCTTTCAAACACAAATGTCCTCCAACTTCAGCTATATTTACGAGTTCTGCCACTGCTTTCAACGTGAAATTTTGCCCCTTTTTTACACACGTGCCTTTTGCTTTTTCCCGATTTTTGGGTGTGTGCTTCTCAGTCTTTCGGTCAAACACGTAAAACTTAAATGGTAAATTATGGATGTAAGAAAATGTCAGCTTTTGCTGCACCCGCACGTCTTCCTCTTCAGACAAGCCCAAAATTAGGGAACACCACTTCTCCTGTTCTCCATTCCAAAATCCCACATTACCTTCCCTATTCCACATTCATCCATTCTTTTTCTCCATTTCCCAAAACTCTAAACCGTACCTTCCCCTGTTCCTCATTCACCCTAGAACACAAGATTTCACCCCAAAAAAACCATGATAAACCATGATCGCCGCTGGGAGCTACGCACCCCCTCTGGCGCCGATGAGCGGTGGGGGCTCACTGCAAGTGCGCCGCCACAGGAAGGCGGCCGGAGTGTCATGGCGGCGGCGTAGTCGAACAACACGTTGTCTAGCCTGCGCGAGAAGAAAAGCGAGCGGGTAGAGAATGACGACGAGATGGCATTGAGCTCGCTGGAGATAGCCGACGGCGGTGGCGACGGGCAGCCGGGAGGAAGAAGCTCCGCCGAGAACTGGTTAGTTTTCGGAAAAGGTAAGAAATTCATCCATATCTTTCATATTTCTCTATCTTTCAACATACAAATATGTTTTTCTAGACTTATAACTTTTCTCTGCTTTTATGTTTCCTCAGTTGTAGTTTCCACAATTCAGCAATTCTCTCTGAAAACATTACAAGAGAACCCTAGGTACACTGCAAAATTGCAGCTCCGGTCCGCATACTACCACATGCAGCTATCACCTCCTCTTCTCAGAACCCACAAAATGCAGTGGCTGACCGCCTCTTTCCAGCCCATCTAGATTCCGACTCCCGAGGCGGAGGTATTGATGCGGCCGAATTTTTAATTCTCTGTTGTGTTTTAGATTAATTAGGCATAATTTTCCTGATTGTGGGTGCCGAATCTTTTGTTTTTCTTTCATATTGTGTAAAATTAGTGAGTATACAGATATGTAAGTTGATTTTCATTTTCGGAGTCAGATGGAAGGTTTAAATTACTTTCACCTCTGTTAAAAGCTTTTGGGATCAATTAATATCACTCATACTTCTAGCAGTTGTTCAATGGCTAAGGGTTCCTTTACCATTGCCAGTCTTGCCGGAGGACATGAAGGCACCCGAGAGAACGAGGTGGGCTGCTGTACAGGAGATGGCGCAAAGCTCGCTCTGGCGACTCGCGTCGTAAGTTTCCTCGGACAGCGCATTTGGAACGAGTAATAGCTATTTCCTGTGTTTGGGATGCTCATATTTTATTAGCTTGGAGGAAAAGTAGAAATTGAGGTCCCGGTGTTAGAAATTGAAACTATTAATGTAATTTATTTTTGCTTTTTACCGTACCTCCTCGTTTTCTTCACCAACAGCACGACTAATGATCTCAGGTACTGGGGCCTCGATTACCTCCCATCGGGAGTATTTAATCTTTTTGTGTTAGAAGTGGATAAGAATCTCCACATGCCAATTTCACCGCCCTTCACTGATTGCCAACCTAACCTTCGCCCTTTTGCGTCTGAAAAATTCAATCTTGGTGCTTTTTTTTCCCTGGTAATGATTTTTTTTTTTTTTAACAGTTCTTGCTTCTTTTAGTTTGTTTTGCTTATATTTCCAATCATTGGGATGTAATGGGTTTTTGCGTTTGTCTGATTTGCAGAGATGGGTTTTGAAGGGTTTACACATAAGCGTTCCAAGAGGTACCCTGTTTATGCAATTTTTTTTTCTCTCATTTTGCAGTTTGGAGTTCTTTTTGAGGTTATACAATTGGAAAGACTTATGTATAGTTGAAAGTTAATTGATTTTCAGAGCTTTGACCTATGTTTTTTGTTGATAGAGAAATGAGTTAGACTAAAAAGATATGGGTCTATGAGAGTGTTGAAATCCTGTGATTTTGTACCTTATTAGTACCCAATTTCAGATTTTATTCATGTTTTGTTATGAATCAAATGGATAGTTACTAGGAGATGAATGTCAATGAACTTTTCGCGAGAGTGAAAAAATTTACTTTTAGCTAGCAAGTATGTTTTAATGAGTTTGAAGCTATCTTTTTTTAGTTGATTTTATTGCAATGGCAGCTTCCCAGAGAGAGTACTCGAAGAAGATAACTCGGTTCATCCAAGTATGCGAAAGGTTGTGGTGGAAATTATCAAAACAAAAAGGAAAAAACAAGATGTGGAACATATAAAGTCCTTGGACGATCAGGTTTTCATCTCTATTTTGTTTTATAGTTTTTTGTTTGGGCATTATCTTGAAATTTCGGTCCTGTGTTTATCGATTTTGGTATTCATTTTGATTTAGGGAAAAGTTTCAGGCTGAGGTGGTTTAACCAACTAGATTCGAAAATCAACCGGCTGCTGTTCGGCGAGGGAGGAGAAGCTCTTGGAGATGCACGATTCACAGTATGCTGGTACTACTGAGGGAAAGCATTGGTTCATAACAATTGCATATTCTTTGATTTCGGTATGTGTTTCTTTTTACAATCAGAATTTTCTTTAGGTATATTTCATTTTTTTAAATATTAGTGTAATTACTACATTTGTTGCGATTGAAAAGGCCGTCTAACTCATCTTGCACGAAAAAGAAAAAGAAAAAGTTACACTGTTTGTTCATTTGATTCTTTATGGAGAGTAAGCTCATGTTTGAGTACAAGCATGAAGGCATTGATTACAGATCCAAAGAGCAACCTGATTATGGTTAATTATATCGAGGTAGTTGTCTACTCCAAGGATGACAATAAGATGAAAGTGAGACTCTCTTGCCTGTCTCTAATCATTTTATTTATTGGCTAACTAATATCGTAAATTGAGGACTTCCATGTTGTTACCAGATAACGAATAAAATTATTACAGTCAATGCATAATTTTTTGAGGCTGCATTTAAATATTTCGAAACTTTTGTTAGTTATCAAATGTGCAATAACATGAATTCAACTGTATGTTTCTCTTATATTTGTTTTTTACATGGAATGAGATTCTTGATTGCGGTTATAATGAGGAAAAGTGTGGATTGCCCTAGATTAATGGCGTGTATTTGTTTAAGGAACATTCGGACTCTGAATTCATAAGATGTAGTTTTATGAGGTTTAATTGCAAATGCACTATTTGAATTCTCTGGACAAAAACTTCCTGTGGATCCTTTAGTATTTGTCTTGTGTCAGTTAAGGGTGAATGTGTCAGGGGAAGACACACATATAGTGTTTGAGAAGATACTGAGAAATTTAGCATACACGGCTCCACCAGTTCTAGGTTTTCACAGGGAAAAATGAGGTGTTTTTTTTTTCTACGGTTAGTGGGACCATACAAAATTTTGTTAGTAAGTGCTCTTATCATGAATTTGATTATGTAGTTCTCGCATTTGATACCTTTACCCGAAGTGTCATTGTTCTTGCAGTGAGCACACCAAGAACTCTCTCGTGGAATATACAACCTCCCATTTGAAACATAAGAAGTTCACAACAAATTTTGAGGCGGTTTGACTTCTTCGAGCGGGAGGATTCTGGTCCAGAGCATTTCAAGTTAGTTTTCTTGATTGACCTTACTTTGATTTTCCTTGGCATAAATTGTTGGCATTATATGATTAACACAACAAATAAATTGTGTGTTTCTGTATACACATATGTATATGTACTTCCTTTATTTCCGTCTACTTTATTAAGAATAAATACTTGGTTTGAAGGATCCGCAAAAGCTTGGTCGGTGATCTTGCTAGAGATTTACAAGTTCCCTTATGGTGCTTCATGGAAACATTTTAGCTCCTTATGTAAGTATACAACCTTAATGTCCCCCACGTGCTGGGTTGCATCTGATCTGTCTGAAAGATATTTTTGGCTTCATTTATGTCCATTTCCTCCTTCTATTCCTTTTGTTTTACACTGATAAGAATGGTCTTCACAAAAATGTGTTCTCTCATCTTATAAATAGTTATTTCAATTCCATTATGTGGTTGATTTGTTCAGGATATTGGTGAAGATGAAAGCGAATCACAACTTTGAGTGTGCATCGTAGTCTGAAACGGATGATTAAAATGATGCAAGTAATGGGAGAATTGCTATAAAGACGACATTTAGGTCTTCGGTTGAGGGTGCCTTGCTCAATGCTAATCTCGCTCAGGTTTGTGTGTGTGAAATTGGTTTGTGTTTATTTTTAAATTATATATATGTTTGTGAGGACCTTTATATTGAATGTTTCTTTATATTGCTCGACTTTTATATTGAGGGATTCTTTTTAGTTAAAGAAAAATGTTAAAAAAATATTGAACATATTTTGAAGGTAATTAATGTAGGATAAATATATAATGAAAAGTATAAAATAACGAATGATAATTATAAATATATGCTGATGAATAAGAAAATATGTATAACGAATGATTTTTATTTTGAAAATTATATTAATAAAATTAAATGTCGAATAAGATGAATGAACTAGATAACTCTCTGTTAGACTACTTGAAAGAAAAATTAACCTTTGGTATTCTAAACGATAGATGATATGTGATTATGCATTTGTTTATGACATCCTTTCAGTTTTCAGTTTTCTAATATCCTGTTCCTTCAAATTGATTTCATAGGCAAAAGGCTTTGGAATTTGTTCCATTTCCAGCCTATGTGTGATCAAAATATATGTATAATATGGTCAGGTTAGTTATTTTGCATCTGATTTTGTTTTTAACTAGTAACAAGATCATGGATTCCTAATTGCTTATTTACTATATGTTTAAATATTTAAATAGGGAGAAGTGCAATATTTGATTGGGGTGCTAGGTGGAAGTCAACATGTTGAGTCTCTTCATAACTAAAACTTAGAATTTGACTCAACCTGTAGAAACCAGAGGACTTGTGGAAAAGACATTCAAAAGTTGTACACCCAAAGCCCCACATAAGTAGGACATGAGGTTAGCTACTTAAAGCTAAAAAAAAAATTACAAAATTGTTTTTGGTGGATTCTTTTGTGAATTTGTGAAGCCTTTAGTGCTTTTCCTGTGTAATTGTTTGTAGAAATTGAGCCAAATTGTGACTTCATTATTAATCAGCTAAAGATATTGTTGGGTGCAAGACTTTACAATAAGCATCTAATTTTGTTGTAACTTAATTATTTGCAATTTTAACGGATTCTCATGCCATTTTAGAGAGGACACATTGAGGCGGTAAATGACGAGGCCACTTTAGTCGTGCTAAGAGTTGGTGGTGCTGATTATGAAATGAAGGAAAAAAAATTATGCAAGGTGAGATGCCACAACTTTTTGAATGAAAAAAACATTGTTGAAGGGTCGGCTTGCATGAAGGAGTTGCTTTCAGAGTTCAAATTTTGTGAAAGTTAATGTTGATATATTAGGTGGATAATTATCTCTTGATTTTGAACGCAACTGTAGGATTTAAATTGAACCAAACACTTTTTTACATTGCATATCAGGGATATTTTGTCATTTGTTAGATGGTTGCCTTTATGATGGATTATTATTATGTAATTTTGATACTCTTTGAGACGCAACCAAATGTATGTATATGTAGTCTAATGAGGCGAGAGAAAATGTATGGATGAGATTTGACACATTTTACACTGTAATTTTTTTAAGCAACAAAAAAGCAAAATATATTTGAGGATTATCGACTAAACTTGGGTACGCACAGCCGAAAGCCCACTAGTCTTACATATAAGTAAAAGTGTGAGGTGTTGTATGCCTGACACGTGGCGATTTTTTTCGGCCATAAATGCCCATGGCTTTCAACTCTTTTTTACAGATGATGCCACTACATTGACCGTCTTATCGCACTGTATGGGTAGGCTTTTGTAACCTACTCCTGCACACGTTTTGTCATTAGTCAAAAAGCAACCCGAAAAGAATGGCTTTCGCGCATGTCCTCATTTTCTCGCCCATTTTCCTCTTCTCTCTTCAGTCCCAATCTGAAAACTCTCAATTGCCATATCTCGGCTCAGCTTTGAGCCGTCGATGGACGCACCGACCCTTTTCACACGGTCCGCCAATCCTTTCGATGAGCCGACTGATTGGTACCGCCGAGCGGCTAGGGTTCAAGCTGAGCAACGGCTCTTTCGGGCTAATTTTCTGCTGCTGATACTTTTTGTATTTACTTTTTACTTTTTTTTCCTGTAAATTTCTCCAATAATTCTAAGTTTTATTTCCTTCTTTTTTGTGGGCTCGGGAGTCTTACGTAAGATGACTGCAAGTTGCTGGGGAATTTGTTCAATGGTGCTCTTCAGAGAGAGAGAGGTCGGGCCTGAGTTCATGGAGAAGCTCGAGAAGAGCCGAGTACTAGCTCAGGTTTCAGGTTGTGGTCAGGCTGACGCTTGACGAGCGATGAAATAGGGCACGACATGATACTCCCAAATGAAAGCTTTTGTGATGTAGGAAAGCGTACGAATGAGAAAGATAAAAAAACGAGATACTCTCTCGATAAAACTCACAATATCATTTTTCATTCCATAATCAACTAATCGTCACACAGCAGAAGAACTCTTTAAATAAACCCTTCCAACTAAAACGTAACTTATTCTCTAAGCAGCTGCTGCTGCTGCTACTACTACTAATAATAATAATAATAATAATAATAATAATAATATTTATTCTGCATCATTCTCCCCCAGTTGAGTAGGATTCGCCCTCGAATCCGACACGTTCCCGATGGAGCCGTCCCCATGACAGGAATAGCCCGAAAGTTTCCCCCGATCGAACACGAATGTTGATGGTCGCCCCACATCCCCGAAGGTAGCCATAATCTTGCGCAAGTCCTTCATACGAAACATACCACATCGTTCGTCACGCCCAAATCCATAAATACGGCCAAACATCTCGTTGTTGGGAGACTTCGGGATAGATAGTCGGAAAATAGCCAACCAGTTAGTAAGCCTCGGTTTCGGCTCCCAAAAACCATCTTTAGCCAAAATACTCAAAAAATCGAGAGTGAATGAAGACTTCCCATTCGAAGACTCAACAATTGCGATGTCCCACGCGGGATCCATATTGCGACAAAAAGATGTATCCGTCACCGAGTGCTCCTCATAAAAAATGGACAGATCGTCGTAGATATCACACGTGTCGGGCTCGAAATCCGGGGAATCGTTAAATTCGAAGTCAAAGCTTGTTAGTGGCTGGTCAGGCCCAAAATAAGGACGAAATGCATCCCTCCCCTGGTCCCAATAAATGGAATTGGGCCGTCCTTGTGCAGGCCCAAAATTGGGAAACAAATCACGAACCCTCGTGCTGCGTCTCTGCTCATCGCCGCAATACTCTCGATCTCTCCAATCCCGACGCTGTACTTCTGCAATTCCGGCGTCGGTCCAGCGACGGTTGCGCCCAGGACCATCGGACCATCCATCTGCGGTGAGTCGACCGTCAACTGCCCAGGCCGCCTCACGACCTCCGTCAGGCCTCCGTTGTCCGCGTGGCCGGAATTTGCCTAGGGTTTCGTCGTCCCTCCAGGCGGCGCGACTATGGTAGTCGCCGGCGTCTTCAGCGATGCGCCGCCCATCGCGACCCCAACCCGCCTCAGCACGCCGGAAAGTTTTCCTCCTGTCAGCAAAAAAATGCAACTCGTCAAAAGCAGGCGTCCCCATTCGCCGTCGATATGCGCCGCCGTCGCCGGCTGCCTCGCACCCGTCGTCCCAGTGGCGGCGTGGCAGATCGAACCCAGTGAAGGCTGTGCCCTCGCGATCGAGTTCCCGTCTGCGAAAGTCACGATGCTCGCTGAAGCCTGAAGCAGTTCGCCGAAAAGTGTCATCTAGGGCTGCGCGATTGGGCGAAATTCGGTAACCAAAACCCTCCTCCGACTGTCGCTGGCTCCTCTGATTGTCCTCTGACCAGTCGCCATCCTTGATGCCGTTCAGAGATGGCGGGGATTGCTGCCGGGGCGCCCCGACATGGCTGCGTCCCCCACAGCCGCCTCTGTCTCCCCCGCGAAAGCCACGGCCCACAACTCCATCGCGGTTCGTTTGCAATTCCGAAACAACCATGTTGTTGAGCGTCAAAAGCAAATCCTCGATCCCCGTCGAAAGATCGGCAAACCAATCCATGAAACGCACGTCCTATTGCTCAAATCGGTAGTCGATCTGTTGAAACCGATCGTTGAAGGTGGCGTCACGTTGTTCGTTTGCGCCATCTTGTCGTCCCGGCGGAATCGCGAATCGTACTGACGGCTGATACCAACTGATGTAGGGAAGCGTACGAATGAAAAAGATAAACAAACGAGATACTCTCTCGATAAAACTCACAATCTCATTTTTCATTCCATAATCAACTAATCGTCACACAGCAGAAGAACTCTTTAAATAAACCCTTCCAACTAAACCTAACTTATTCTCTAAGCTGCTACTACTACTACTACTACTACTACTACTACTACTACTACTAATAATAATAATAATAATAATAATAATAATAATATTTATTCTGCATCATTTTGTGAGACATTCTTTCTGTCGATTTATCAATGGCAATGCTAATTATTTGGTGCTATTTTCGTTGAAAAGGATTAAAATTAAAGAGTATAAGTGCAGGTTATGCAGGTTGGAGGAGATGGACTTATGGTTTCTATGAGAAAGTTGTTGGCAAATGTTGATTTATCGTAAGAAAAAAGCATAAGTGTTGTTCGAGGAAGAGCTCATTTCTGTCTGCTGATAGGTTTCATCAAAATGCTGCTTGGTTTGTTTCCCTAGCTAAAGTTCAATTATACCAGCTTTTGCAATTACTATTTGGTTTTATCTGTGATTTTTTATTGAATATGTGATCTACTTAGGTATTTTTGATGAAATGTTCGGTGATGTACCACCAGCCGCCGGACGAACCACCCAAGGTTCATCGTGGCTGCGGCCGTTGCCTGAAGGGATAGGCCGCCGGAAATTCCAAAAGCAGCTGAAGCAAATGGGATGCACGGATGAGAACAGTGGCACATGCGATCCTGGCCAACACTGAGTGCAGTTGGTGGGTACGAGCACTAGCAATCACTGAGCCTGTCCATGAGCCGGTGCTCGCAGTCGAGCTGCATGAACGATTAGACCGGCGGTGGTTGGCCGCGTGATGTTGGAGAACAAGAAGAGGGCTGCAGAAGGTTGGAAAATATTTATATGAAAGATAATTGGTATTTTGATTACTCTGTAACTATTATGTAACTATTATTATGGAGAAAATTGCAAATTTGATCCCAAAACTTTTGTTGTTTCCCACATTTAGTCCCAGGCACGTCAATTGTGGTCCTTTTTGAATTTTCGTTGCCAAAATGGTCCCACGTCCGTCAATATTAACGGGGCTCGTGTGAGGACGTTAGATTGGACCAATTTTACAATTTTGGGACCAATTTTGCAGTTTTTCAAAAAAAAAAAATGAGCTGTTCAAGTTCTTCAAGTCTCTCTCATTCACTCAAAGCCGAAATGACATAATAAAATTAATTTACTATTAAAAATAATTTTATAAAAATAAGTATCTGGTGGAAAAGTAAAGGCGTTGATAAATTTTAATTTTGGGTGGAAAAGCAAACGATATAATTGCTAATTGTGTGGTATTTATTTTATTTTCTAATATTTTTACCGTCATTACTTAAAAAATATTAGCAATTATTTGAATATTATTTAAATTAAAGAATATTTAAAAATAATATTATTTTAATTAAATAAAGCAAACTAAAAGACATAATCCAAATTATCAAAATAAGAAAAAATGTAAATATGCTTACAAAATACTAATCCGTCTACACTTTTAAATATTAGTATAATGTGATAATTTATATATATCCTTACAAACTTTATTAAATAATACGAATTAAAAAAAAGCCAATCTAAACAATTTTTTTTATTACTTTCTATTTTCATTTTAATAATTTTTTATTTATCAATTTGATTTTGACAACTATAAATTGAAAAATCTATTTATTTATGCAAATTACATCTACATAAAAAATTTCAATTTTAAGCATAATAAAACAAAATTTGGCATTAAATTAAGTGAAAATAAACATTTGCTCACACTTATTTATAGTAAAATATATCATATATTTTTTTTTGCATCTCATTTATCATGAACTAATTAATAAAATTATTTTATACACTTTTTGTTAAGTTACCCAATTAAATAATTATTTTATGTAAAAAATCAAGTTAAACTTTAATTTAAGTTAAAAAAAAATGTGAAAGAATTGTATGTTAGTTATATTTATCTTTTATAATTTATTAAAAAATAAACTAAATGTATTGTTAGGAAATAATGGTAATATAACTTTTTAACATTTACTAAAAATTTTTTTAAAAAAGTGTTTCTAATAAAAATAAATTTAAATGATTTTTATCACTTACTCTTTGAGAAAATTGCAAATTTGGTCCCAAAACTTTTGTTGTTTCCCACATTTGGTCCCAAGCTATAAACGTTGACCGTTAAGTCTTGACGGAGTGGGACCATTTTGGCAACGAAAATTCAAAAAAGACCATAATTGGCGTGCCTGAGACCAAATGTGGGAAAGAACAAAAGTTTTGGGACCAAATTTGCAATTTTCTCTATTATTATGTTACTATAATTAACCTTGTAGGATGAGTTCTTCCCTTATTAAATACATTTATTTAATCCTTTTAATTTTTATTTTATTTTTTCAATTTTTTTTCTATTTTTATCTACCTATTTGAACTGCATGCTGTGGAAGGGCGTTTGCATCGCCGATTTGATCCATATTTGTAACTGCTACGATGGCATGCTTGGTCATAAAAAAAGATGGTATCTGGAAGTAGGAATACAAATACTAATTTAATTAGATTCATTTGCTATCTTAAATTGAATTATTATGTTTATTTAATTGTTTATGTTTGCAGGTTTCCTTATGATGAAGCCGCACATGTGGACTTATCTACAGTAAAAGGAGTAAGAGGAATTTGCAGGGGGCTTCAAATAGGCCACGTTTCTTTTGAACCACTTTTACCAGTTATATTTGAATCTAAAATTTTTGGAACCTTTGTGTGTGTGTGTTTTTTTTTAATATTTTATGGAATGTCTTCTGCGAGGAAATTCGTGTTGGATACTTTTAATTGCAAATGCCATTCTTGTGAGTATTTTTTTAATAACTGAATTTTCGTGAAAAGCTTAAATTAGAACAAATATAACAATATTGACGTATATTGTGGAGCTACATTTTTTCTGGGGAGAAAGAATGCTATTTTATGATCTTTTTTTTTTTTTTCACAAATATGTCAGC
>BKCP01006206.1:242561-256792 GCA_008636005.1 Striga asiatica
ATTTTTTTTTTTGTCTGACGCTATCCTTAGCTAACTATAGATTTGCATTTTGTGGCTTTTTGGACAATAGAATAGGTTTGTGGTGTTGTACAGACTTATACCGTAGACTGATTGTTTCTACTCCAAGATTTTCGTTACGGATTCAAGAACTTGTGCAATAGTCTTTTGGGATATTGTGAACATTTATGCCCCGTTGGATGATTCTTTTAATGTTACCATATAACATTCCCTTTCTTTAAGTTAGCATTCATGTTACATTCCCTTTCTTTAAGTTAACATTCATGTTTATTCCTAGACATTTTGTTTGGTTGCTTTTTTCCATGCATTTATCCTTAGAAATTCCACTGTAGTAATATGTGACATAGAAGCAACTGGTGTGTTTTCTTTTAATTGTCCGCTTTCTTTTAATTGTCCGCTTTTCCGTATCTTGGGTTTCTTTTAATTGTCCGCTTTTGCTCCTTTCTCTCTCTCTCTCTCGTTTTTTTTTTTTTTCGATCTCTTCCTTTTGGTTAGAGTCTTTTTGTGTTTTTCTTGAGTTTCATCTCTAGCCTACTCCGACTTGCTTAGGACTAAAAGCTATGTTGTTGTTGTTGTTGTTGTTGTCCGCTTTTCCGTATCTCACTGTTCGCAAAATATTTTCACTACCCGCAAGTGTACGGTATAGCTATAGTGAGTGGCGAGCAAGGTCGTATTCCACAGAGATTGTTGTCAAAATTAACCAAGTATCAAAATGTAAACGATTAAATATTATTTAGTCTAATGCAAATTTAAATGGTGATTTTATTCTAAGCTAATGAATGATTGCAAAATAAATTCTAACACTATGAAGGCTTGTTCTAAGATAAATCAAGAATGAGAAAATAGATTCTAGGCTATGCTTTCCTCGGGATTATTCTAACAAAGATTATTTATTCATTCCAACCTTATTTAATTCTACCATCCGTAGGGATAATCACTAAAGTAATTTACACCTTTCTCTCGAACAAGTTAAATCGTAGATATTAATTGTTATATATTTCCTCTCGGTCTCAAGATGAACAATCAACTCCCATAAGCTCCTAAGATTCTAGTTCCCTCGCAAGATTCTATCAACCTCTCGGTCTGTTTAATCTCTTACGTTATGAATTTCCCAATTCTAGCAATCAACTATCTCCTCTCGGTCTCAAGTCAATCACAAACATGCATAAATACGGGCCCTTATATTCACACAATTAATAACAGCACGAGAAATTGATAAACGATTGATAAACCGGAATGAATAAACAAAATCACTTCATAAAATAATCCGAGTACTCGCAAATCCTAGAATCCCTAAAAGGTTTAGCTACTAAACATATTCTCAAAACTCAAAATAAATATATTCATGAGTTCAATGAAGAAGAAAAAGAGAAAAGAAAGAAGAACTATTGTCGCCGTTAGTTCCCGGATCTTCAATCTTGACTTCCTCGAATCCATCGTTTGTTTCGTGCTTTCTCTAGGCCTCCAATGGTGTCAAAATCCCAAAAACGAGTTCCTAAGGCCTCTTTTATACTTTAGGGTCATTCAGGGTCGAAAAAGGGAAGAAAACGCGTAAGAATCCTATTCCCCGCAGGTCTGGTCTGCGCGTCACACGAGTCGTGTGACATGCCACACGAGTCGTGTGACTTTTCTCCAATTTTCGGCAAACTCCCAAACTCACACGAGCACTCACACGACCGGGTCACACGAGTCGTGTGAGGCTACACGACTCGTGTCCCGACCCACACGACTCGTGTGAAAATGCCGTAGCTGCATCTCATGTTTCTTCAACCCACACGACCCGTGTCACTATCCACACGAGTCGTGTGACCTCTTCTGCACCCGTTTTCACCGTTTTTCGTCCCGATTCCATCTCCAACGCATTTCCGGGCATATTTCCTGCAAAAACAACGACAAAAACACCTCTATCATAGTTTAATAAATAAAACGAAATGGTGCACAATCACACGATAATCATGGCCAAATATCACTATATATCACTCATAATGCATGAAAATATGATGAATGTCAACTCCCCCAAACTGAAACCCTTGTTCGTCCCCGAACAAGAATAAGAAAATCAAAACTCAAGCAAATGAGTGATATCAAACTAGAACAGCTTCAAGTTATCCAATGCAACCAAGAAAAATTCAAACGATCATAGTCATCATGCTTTGACTATTAACTTGTATTTACCTTGAATCAACGAACCCTCAAATAGGAATATATAAGTGCCTCACTCATATGTCAATAATATAAAAGAGAAGGACACGCTCAAAGTCAAATTGAACACCCAGTTAACTATATGTTTGCCAATCATCTAAAACTCTACTTCAAACACAATCAATAATCATGAGCTTTAAATCAAAAGGTCTTTCCAGGTTGTAATGTAGGCTATTTGGTCAAGGGTAAGATATATATGGGTTAAGTGGCTCAAATAAATAATCATACCATTCGAGTAAATAGACTACTCGACATATCCCACTCTTCCTCTCTAATAACTATGAAGTTTCACAATCCCAAACCAACATACTCCATACACAACTCATAAATGCTCAAATCAAATTACAAAGGAAGTACTTGACCATTTTTTTTCTTTTTTTTTACAGAGTACAATTTTTTTTCCAAACAAAACCAAACTGCATGGACAACATTCTCTAGGTATAAACATTGGAGGTCATCCAAGTGTCCTAGAGTGGTTTCCCATTACTCATTAATCGTCAAAATAAATCAACTAGTAAGAGGAGTAGAATCCCAACAGTTCGACTTGCGAGCTCTCTTTATTATTATTTTTTTTTTATATTTTCGAATTCCTTTTTTTTTTTTTCGGTCAAACACAGTAAATGCAACTCAATCACACCTCATTCCACACCCAATCATCCAATAAATAACTCCGTTATCCCCATACATCCCAAATATCAGTCAACTCTCACAATAAATAAGATAAACCGGTTGACAAGAAAAAGGCTTAAGGCTCAAACGGGCTACTAGTGGAAAATATTTTTAAGGACAAAGGACAAGGCCAAACGAGCTAAATTCAAAAACCGCCTAAATCATTTTTAAAGCTCAAAATCATTAATGCATTTTTTCAAGTGTAGAATCAAGGCAAATTCTAATAACTTAGGTATTCAATTGACACACACAGACAATGAATAAAGGCTCAAATCTCAGTAGGCTCAATATATCGCTAATTCAAGGCTTCACAAGCATTTTCATCTAGGCATGACTTTTACAATCCCATCACAAGTTCTCAGCCACATCAAATCACAATTCACCATTCAAGTTATACATACCATCATCAAATCGAAAGCCCAAAATACACAAGAAATTGACTCATAATAAATCCTATTCCTAAAAAGCAAGTAAACGTGCTCTAACTCAATAAAAACATAAAAAATAAAAATAAACTAATGCAACCTACATGAAATGCAAGATAGATGGGATAAGAACCTAAGATATGCCGCACCCCTCCCCCAAACTCATTCTGTCGAGACAGAACAAATTTGAAGAAAAAGTGGTATATCTTAGGGGACTAACTTCCTGAAAATCACGGCGGAGGAGGGGGAAAATTCCCCTCATGTCTCTGCATCCAATCGAACAGCTGCTGGAAACCGCTGTTCATCTGCTCCTCCAGCCGAACCGCAGACGCACGGTTCTCATCCCGCATGCCCCGCACGTCTGTCCTAAGCTCTCGCATCTCGCGCTCGAGCATCTCCATCCTCTCGTCCATGCTCGGCTCTCGACGCCGACGCTTCTGCCTCTGCTGCTGCTGCTGCTCAGCTGCCCGTGAGGACTCCGGTCTGTCCTCTCCTACCGGCTGCTCGGGCACGTCGCCGTCACCCTCGTACATCACAAGGGTCCCCTTGTCTTCGCCCTCAAAGGCGGCCATCTCATCCTCCTCCTCAGTCTGGGCTGCTCGGTCATAGATAGTCGGTCGCGGGGCGAGCTTCCGGAGGGACCCCACAGGTCGCCTCTCTGCCACAACCCGCCGATGATCGGCGGTGTCCATCTGCCAATTCTCCGGGTGGTGGACTCCAGTCAACTGTGGGAAAGGTAATGGGAAATTGTCGCCCTCCTTCTGTAAGAAGAACATGTTGTCGCTCATGTCCGTCTTCAAATAGCCCATATTCACTAGGGCCGACAAGTTCAGCACGTCCGGTCCCGGGACCTGCTCCCAATCAGTGTGGTCAATCCGAAGGTGGTCGGCAATCATCGTCACAAGTCCACCACACCGGATGACATCCGTATCCGCCCGGCTCAGGCGGAGCAGATGCTCGCCTACCAAACGTCCGATCCCAAGCTTCTTCCCCGTCATCAAACACCAAAGTATAAATACCTCGGCCTTCGTGATATTGCCGCTCTCCCGACGTGCGAACACCATACTCGTCAATACCCGGTGCATGTAGCGGAGCACCGGGTTGCGTATGTCTCCGGCCTTCACCGCCCCGCGCGCGAAATCGAGAGCACCAAGTCTGGAAGTCCGAGTAATGGACCGCCAAAAATCAGTCACGTCGTAGTGCTCGGAATCTACGTACGCAGTCCCTCCACTAAAGCATCTCGCGAGATCCTCCTCGTCGATGCTCCACTGCCGGTTGTCCAACTGAAAGGTGAGCTTGTCGAACTGAACCAACATGGGCTTCTTCGTCTTGTTCAAGGTGCTGAAGAATTCGAGCACCATTCTCTTGTACGTCGCCGGACGAGTCTCAAAGGCCCTCGCTAGCCCGAGTCGGTCCATAAGAGGCACCACCGCCTCACTTATTCCGAGCACTCGCTCGGTGGCCGCGTCCGGGTATCTAGTAGGCTTGATAGCCATCTTCGCGAGCCGGGTCCATCTTTCTTTCTGCCAGTCGTGCTGCAGTACAACTCCCAACTCGCTCCCGGGAGCTGCTTCGACCTCGACATCCTCGCGCGGTGGTGGATTCGATGGGCGGTTCGCATGAGGTGTCGCACCCGAACCACCACTTCCACGACCAACTCCACGTCGACTACGTGTATTCATTCTCGCATCTTAATCGACGAATTCGTGAAAAATCCGAAATTGGCAAACCCTAGCTCAAGAACACTAAGTTTCGCCCCTTTAAAGTGCCGAAATCCGTGAAATAAGAGGCTGGTACGTCACACGAGCTGTGTCCAAGTTCCACACGAGTCGTGTGATCGTAACGAAAGTCGACTAAAATTTCGCCCAGGGTCACACGAGTCGTGTCCGAGTCCCACACGAGTCGTGTCATCCCACACGAGTCGTTTCCTTTATACACACGGGTCGTGTCAAAAAGCCGAACCTACAACAAAAAAAACCTGTTTTTCCCCAGGCTCACACGAGGCGTGTCAGCAGAACACACGACTCGTGTGACTCCACACGACTTGTGTTCTACCCCACACGAGTCGTGTCACAATGCCGAGAGCACATCAAAAAATTCTGCTTCTTTTCTTTATTTTTTTTTTCCCAGGCCCACACGAGTCGTGTAACATGCCACACGAGTCGTGTGACCGAAACGAAAATAATCCTAGTCTAAAAGAAAAAAAAAAATTATACACTAAACATTGGGTTGCCTCCCAAAAAGCGCTTAATTTAATGTCTTTAGCTAGACGATGTACCTGATTACCATTAGTCGTTCAAATAGACGATGAAGATCGTCTTGACTTGTTCCGGGCTGAAATATGGCTTGATCCTCTGTGCATTCACCACGAATGTAGTGCCGTCACTTACAGCTAATTCCACTGCTCCATTGCTCATCATCTTCGTGATCACGAACGGTCCCGACCACCTCGACTTGAACTTACCGGGAAAGAGCTTGAGTCGCGAATTGAAGAGTAGAACCCGATCACCTTCAATAAATTCTCTCTTCCAGATCAACTTGTCATGATATCTCTTCGTCTTCTCCTTATAGATGCGAGAGCTCTCATAAGCTTCCGTTCGAAACTCGTCCAATTCGTTAAGCTGCAACCTCCTTTCGACCCCAGCCTTTTCAAAGTCGAGATTGATCTTCCTCATAGCCCAATACGCCTTATGCTCCAATTCAACGGGTAAATGACACGATTTTCCAAATACCAATTGATATGGAGACATACCTAAGGGAGTTTTGTATGCTGTTCGATACGCCCATAACGCCTCATGGAGGTGATTTGCCCAATCCTTACGACTCCCAATGACTTTCTCGAGCACTTGCTTGATCTCCCGATTAGCCAACTCAGCTTGTCCATTGGCTTGTGGATGATATGCCGTCGTCACCTTATGCTTCACTCCATACTTGGCAAGGAGACTTCCTAGCCACTTACTACAAAAGTGCGACCCACCATCACTAACCAATGGTCTCGGAGTCCCAAAACGTGTAAGGATATTCACTCTCAAAAATTTCAGCACCTCCTTAGCGTCATTTGTCTTGGTCGGCACCGCCTCTACCCATCTCGAAACATAGTCCACCGCCAAAAGAATGTACTTGAACCCATAAGAAATGGGAAAAGGCCCCATAAAATCGATCCCCCATACGTCAAAAAGTTCCACCTCAATGATGTTGGTGAGGGGCATCTCATCTCGCCTAGAAATTCCTCCCGTCCGTTGGCACCGATCACATGATAGCACAAACCGGTGACAATCCTTATAAATAGACGGCCAATAAAAGCCACTCTGTAACACCTTGATGGCAGTTCGGTTTCCCGCGAAGTGACCTCCACCCGGTGATGAATGGCATTGCCTCATGATTTCTCCCCATTCCTCTTCGGGAACACACCTTCTAATAACCATGTCCGCACACCTCCGAAATAAATAAGGCTCGTCCCAATAGTAGAACTTCACGTCATGAAAGAACTTCTTCCTCGCATAATAGGACAAATCCGGAGGTGGTACACCCGACACCAAATAATTCACAAAGTCGGCGTACCAAGGTAGGTGGGCTCGAATATGCATCATGCGCTCATCCGGAAAATCTTCATTAATGGGGACCAATCGATCATCCCCTTCAACCGGACCCTCCAACCGAGATAAATGATCCGCCACCACGTTCTCGCATCCCTTTCGGTCCTGGATTTCTAAATCAATCTCTTGAAGTAAGAGCACCCATCGAATCAATCTTGGCTTGGCATCCTTCTTCGCCATGAGGTGTCGAATCGCCGCATGATCAGTAAACACGATTGACTTCGTCCCAACAAGATAGGGTCGGAACTTGTCAAAAGCAGACACCACTGCTAGCATCTCCTTCTCTGTGGTCGTGTAATTCACTTGAGCTGGATCCAACGTCTTGCTGGCATAGTAAATCACTCGAAAGAGCTTATCTCGGTTTTGGCCCAAAGCGACCCCCACGGCTACATCACTCGCATCACACATCAACTCGAACGGTTGCTCCCAATCCGGCACAATCAAAATAGGAGCACTAACAAGGGCCTTCTTCAAAGTCTCAAAAGCCTGCAAACACTTCTCACTAAAATCAAATGTAACATCCTTTTCTAACAAGACACTAAGAGGTTTAGCAATTTTAGCAAAATCACGAATGAACCTCCTATAAAATCCCGCATGGCCTAAGAAACTTCTTACCGACTTCACATTAGTAGGAGGTGGAAGTTTTTCAATGGCAACAATTTTTGCCCGATCTACCTCAAGTCCTGCAGAAGATACCCGATGTCCAAGAACTATACCTTCCTTCACCATAAAGTGACATTTCTCCCAATTTAAAACAAGGTTAGTTTTTTCACATCGCTGCAACACTCGAGATAAATTAGCCAAGCAATTATCAAATGAAGTACCAAACACCGAAAAATCATCCATGAACACCTCCATAATATTCTCAATCAAATCATGAAAAATAGCCATCATACATCTTTGAAAAGTAGCAGGAGCATTACATAAACCAAAAAGCATTCTACGATAAGCAAAAATACCATAAGGACATGTAAAAGCCGTCTTCTCTTGGTCTTCCGGAGCTATCAAAATTTGATTGTATCCGGAATAACCATCAAGAAAACAATAGAAATCATACCCCGCTAATCTATCAAGCATTTGATCCACAAAAGGCAAAGGAAAGTGATCCTTACGAGTAGCGGCATTTAATTTACGATAATCAATACAAACACGCCAACCCGTCAAAAGCCTAGTAGCTATAACACCATCATGCTCATCTTTCACAATAGTCATCCCCCCTTTCTTAGCCACAACTTGTGTAGGACTAACCCATTCACTATCAGAAATAGCAAAAATCATCCCAGCATCTAACAATTTAAGGACCTCTTTTCTTACTACTTCTTGCATAATTGGATTTAGCCTACGTTGATTTTGAACACATGGCTTATAATTATCCTCAAGCAAAATTCTATGCATGCAAATAGAGGGACTAATACCTTTTAAATCACTAATCGACCACCCAATCGCCGACTTATGCCCTCTCAAGACTCTCAATAATCTCTCAAGTTCCGAACTAGAAAGGTAAGAAGAAACGATTACCGGAAACGTGTCATTCTCTCCAAGATATGCGTACTTCAAGTGCTCCGGTAAAGGCTTCAACTCTAACTTCGGGACTCCATCCTTCTTCTCTCCTTGGCTTGTAGTTCCTCCCGATTCATCACGTCTCAACTCCAAAAATGCAGCTTGTCTCTTCGGGATTTCCCTACAACAATCCAACACATTAACACATTTAAATAATTTTTCTTGAAAAGGATCAAACGAAGAAGAAGCAAATAATGATTTTCGAACACATAGATCAAAAGGGTCTTTAGACGAGGAAGTAATCATGTCCTTGTCGAAGGAAGCCTCGACAACTTCAATCACTTTACATTCCTCGATCTCACCATTCTCATCACTACTCTTCATCGCCTGATATATGGAAAATGTGATGCTCTCGTCGTCAACTCGGAGAGTAAGCTCGCCATTCTTCACATCAATCAATGCTCCCCCGGTCGCAAGAAATGGACGACCCAAAATTAGCGGAACCTCCTTGTCCTCCTCCATGTCAAGAACCACAAAATCAGCCGGGAAGATAAACCCCTCGACTTTCACCAGTACGTCTTCCACAATCCCCTTTGGATAAGACAAGGACCTATCCGCCATTTGCAATGCAATCGTCGTGGGCCTAATCGTCCCAATCTCCAACCTCTTAAAAATGGATAATGGCATCAGATTAATACTCGCCCCCAAGTCACACAACACCTTCCCAAATCGCTTTCCTCCTATGATGCATGCTATTGTGAAGCTCCCAGGATCCTTGCGTTTGAAAGGCATCTTCTTTTGGATCATAGCACTACACTCCTCTGTCAAATTCACCTTCTCATACGCCTTGAGCTTCTTCTTCCTAGATACCATGTCCTTCAAGAACTTGGCATATTTGGGCATCTCCTGCAATGCATCAACAAGTGGAATATTTATTTGAACTTTAGTAAATATCTCACGAAATTTGGCATATTGTTCGTCAATTTTTTTCTTTGCAAAACGTTGAGGAAAAGGTAAAGGAATATTAGGAGTAGAAGTGTTAGAAATAGATATTGGCTTCTCAGCCCCTGTAAACGATTTTGGGGGCTCCACTACTACTTCCTCAACTTCTTCCTCTTCCTTGCCTTCCTCATGCACGACTGTTTCCGGCTCATCAGACGGCATCCTCGGGCCCTCATGCTCCATGCCACTCCTTAGACGAATGGCTTTGCACTGCTCCTTCGGATTCACCTCTGTGTTGCTCGGAAATTGTCCCTTCTGATGTTGACTCCCAACTGCCGTGGCCACTTGCCCAATCTGCTGCTGCACCGATTTCAGTTGATTCTCTATTGACACAAAACGTGCGTCATTCGCGCTCAGTAATTGTTTTGTCTGGTCCATAAATGACTGTGTGCTAGTCATGAATGAGGCTAGCACATCTTCGATTGGTGGCTTCTTTGGCTCATTGATGACCCCATTAGTCACCGAAAATCCCGGAGGTGGCTGTAGAGCATTATTCGGATTCGCATACGAGAGATTGGGGTGATTCCGGTTGCCTTGGTAATAACTGTTGCTTGCTTGAGGCCCTCGAAAATTTCCAAAATTCCGATTATTCACATAATTCACATCCTCGACCGGTTCTCCAACTCCTACACTCTCAGTCTTTACTCCTTGCAAGTTATTCATCAACAATGCCACCACATTAGCCGCAATAGATGACACTGAGTCCGTCTCATTAGTCGCCGCGACCCTCCTAAGCATAGTCCTCTCAACCGGCCATTGGTAACTATTCGAAGCCATCTCCTCAAGAATCCGCTTCGCGTCATTTGGTCGCCTTCCCAAGAGAGCACCTCCAGCTGAGGCATCCACCATGGCCTTCATCGGGCCACTCAATCCATTGTAGAAGTAGCAAATCTGGTGCTCCTCCGAAAAACCATGCTGTGGGCACGTCCGAAGGAGTTGCGTGTAGCGCTCCCAAGCCTCATATAAAGGCTCGTTATCTTGTTGCTTGAATTGAGTGATCTCCGTCTGAAGTCTCAACATCTTACTCGGTGGGAAGAACTTCAAGAGAAATTTCTGACGCATTTCCTCCCATGATGTCACTGCCCGGTTTCCAGAGAATTGTACCAAACCTTCGCCTTATCTCTAAGAGGGAAAGAGAAAAGGCGGAGGCGAATAGCATCCTCCGGGACTCCATTGTACTTCACAGTACTGCATATCTCCAGAAATTGCGCCAGGTGCGCATTCGGGTCCTCGATAGCACCTCCCCCAAATTGCTCTTGCTGAACCATACGAATCAAGGATGGGCTCAACTCAAAAGTGTTAGCTGCAATTCTCGGCCCGTGACCTCCTCCATATACTTGGTCAGCTTGAGGTTGGAAGATGCTCCGCACCGGTGGTCCTGTCTCCTGTTGAGCCTGCTGCTCGGCTAGCTGGCGTTGTAGCTCTGCCAGTTGCTCTTGGAGCTGTCTGTACCTCTCTTCACCTTGTTCCTCCATTGCACCTCTCAGTCGTTGTAGTATAGTGGTGAGTATTTCCGCCTGTCACGCGGACGACCCGGGTTCGATCCCCGGCAACGGCGCCAGTCGTTGTAGTATAGTGGTGAGTATCCCTGCCTGTCACGCAGGAGACCCGGGTTCGATCCCCGGCAACGGCGCCAAATACTTGTTCGCAAAATATTTTCACTACCCGCAAGTGTACGGTATAGCTATAGTGAGTGGCGAGCAAGGTCGTATTCCACAGAGATTGTTGTCAAAATTAACCAAGTATCAAAATGTAAACGATTAAATATTATTTAGTCTAATGCAAATTTAAATGGTGATTTTATTCTAAGCTAATGAATGATTGCAAAATAAATTCTAACACTATAAAGGCTTGTTCTAAGATAAATCAAGAATGAGAAAATAGATTCTAGGCTATGCTTTCCTCGGGATTATTCTAACAAAGATTATTTATTCATTCAAACCTTATTTAATTCTACCATTCGTAGGGATAATCACTAAAGTAATTTACACCTTTCTCTCGAACAAGTTAAATCGTAGATATTAATTGTTATCTATCTCCTCTCGGTCTCAAGATGAACAATCAACTCCCATAAGCTCCTAAGATTCTAGTTCCCTCGCAAGATTCTATCAACCTCTCGGTCTGTTTAGTCTCTTACGTTATGAATTTCCCAATTCTAGCAATCAACTATCTCCTCTCGGTCTCAAGTCAATCACAAACATGCATAAATACGGGCCCTTATATTCACACAATTAATAAAAGCACGAGAAATTGATAAACGAATGATAAACCGGAATGAATAAACACAATCACTTCATAAAATAATCCGAGTACTCGCAAATCCTAGAATCCCTAAAAGGTTTAGCTACTAAACATATTCTCAAAACTCAAAATAAATATATTCATGAGTTCAATGAAGAAGAAAAAGAGAAAAGAAAGAAGAACTATTATCGCCGTTAGTTCCCGGATCTTCAATCTTGACTTCCTCGAATCCCTCGTGTGTTTCGTGCTTTCTCTAGGCCTCCAATGGTGTCAAAAATCGCAAAAACGAGTTCCTAAGGCCTCTTTTATACTGTAGGGTCATTCAGGGTCGAAAAAGGGAAGAAAACGCGTAAGAATCCTATTCCCCGCAGGTCTGGTCTGCGCGTCACACGAGTCGTGTGACATGCCACACGAGTCGTGTGACTTTTCACCAATTTTCGGCAAACTCCCAAACTCACACGAGCACTCACACGACCGGGTCACACGAGTCGTGTGAGGCTACACGACTCGTGTCCCGACCCACACGACTCGTGTGAAAATGCCGTAGCTGCATCTCATGTTTGTTCAACCCACACGACCCGTGTCACTATCCACACGAGTCGTGTGACCTCTTCTGCACCCGTTTTCGCCGTTTTTCATCCCGATTCCATCTCCAACGCATTTCCGGGCATATTTCCTGCAAAAACAACGACAAAAACACCTCTATCATAGTTTAATAAATAAAACGAAATGGTGCACAATCACACGATAATCATGGCCAAATATCACTATATATCACTCATAATGCATGCAAATATGATGAATGTCACTCACGTATGGCCTACCCTGAATTCACTACATGTATGGGATTTTCGTCATCAATGCATCTGAAATTGATAAAAGAATACATGTATGGGATCTCTGTAGAATTTAAAGTCCCAACAGATGTTGAGGCTCAAAATCTTGGAGTTGGAATGAAGGTGTATACGGTGAAGTGGGTGACGAGCCGCTTGATGCAACATTCAGGATAATCCTCCATCCTTTACTACAAATCATAATGCTTATGGTTGGAACTTAGGAAGATGCACAGCCAATTGTTGCTCTTCACCTACCACATACGAGTGGCTGTTTGTAAGTGGTTTTTCTTCTCAAATCCAAGCAGAAGCTAAGTCCAGCCTTATCTGTTTTACATATATTTCAGTAAGAGTTTGCCCGACTTTTTATCTATGCGTTATGCAGTAGAAAGGTCGGCCATTGCCAAACTTTTCGCCAGCGGTGGTTGCATTGCGGCAGCCGGGAGGAAGAAGCTTCATGTGTCCAATCATACATTGATAAAGTCTTGTGCTTACCCGTCGGGGATGCAAGCCGGGGACAGAGAGAGAGGGGGAGACACGACTTGCATCCCCGACGGGTAAGCACAAGACTTTATCAATGTATGATTGGACACACGAAGCTTCTTCCTCCGGCAGCCGCAATGCAAATCTAATAGTTCTAGAAACAGTGAGTACATCTTAGAAAGTCTTGTTCTTACCCATTTTCTTTCATTTTCTAATGAGTAGTTAATATATATTTATAAATTACACTTTGCAACTCTGTTAGGTTGGTTTCATATAATTCTGGGTATATTATTTGAATAATCCATCTGCCATGTGATTGCAGTGGAAATTCACATAGATGAGTTTACAAACCTTAACGAGAAACCTATATTTCCTTAGATGGATTTTATGTATTTAGATGTATTGTCCATGTATCACATGATAAGTCCATGCCCCAATTACAGGTGAAGCAGCTGAATTGGGCTGAGAGAATACATAAATAGTGGAAGATTCTAGAGTACCACTTACCTGGTGATACTTAAATTCTTTGTTCTATCAAATTTCCTTACTATACTTAGTTTTTCTCTGATTGTGCGTATATGACGATGCATTGGATGGAGGAAACAACATTGACCAGTCTGCGAGTTTACGCTCACACCGCGTGAAGGATTTGCTTTGAAGGTTAAAGTTTACTCTAAGTTTATCTTACTATTTATATTGGGTAGCTTAAGTAAAATGGTAAGCTCTTGTTTTTTTAACACAACTTCTATTATTTTATGGTGAAACCGACACTTTTTTTTTTTGGATATTTTTTAGGGAAATTTTTATGTATGCTTACCGTTTTTTAAGTAATTGCAACATTATCATTTAAGCCAATAAATTTGTGTATATACCTAAGAGATAAAAAGTAACTATATTCATGCCTAAAAACAATTACGGGTAGGGTGAACAACCATTCCATATTTGTAGCGCACAATTTCAGGATTCAAGATAGAAAAGATATTAATTCAGTTGAAACTGACGGAAAAGAAAAAGGAAACACGCCGGCGACGAGGTTTTTCTGAAAACACGATCTTCATTAACAGAACAAAAAAAAGACGTGGAGCGGCGATCAGCTTTTTTTTGTGGGAACTCATCACGTAACAAAACATTGAAGAACGAGAAAAATAGTTTACTCGACAAAGATTTAGAGGTATATTTTGTGATATTGACCTTCATGAAGTCTTAGAAGATGTTGATTTTTTTGTACAGATGGTATATCTATGTTCTCAGGTCTTTGGTTT